>LKNJ01000730.1:0-42018 GCA_002120245.1 Maccullochella peelii
CTCTGGTGAAAGAGCACCGGGTACCACGGCAGAAAACCGAATTAACAAACAAAACAAGACAAAACAACGCGCACCAACACACCGAGGTAGCCATCTGCGGCGCCACCTTCAAAAAGGCTAAAGGCTAAAAAAATGTTACAGACTAAAGAATGAATCAGTTCATTTTAAAACAAGGCTAAAAGTCTACAGCCATGCTAGCAGCTCTGTCAGGCTGTACTTGCTAACATGCTCTTTTACCTGATGGGGCTAGGTGAAAAGTTAAGGGATTACCAAAGTTATTACAATTCATCCTGAGGGGATGTCTGTACTAAATTTCATGGCAATCCATCTGATATTGTTTGAGATATTTCACTTGAAATAAAAAATGTCAACCTGTTGGTGGTGCTAGAGGAAAAGTCAGGGGATCATCAAAGTCATTAGGATTCATCCTCTGGAGACCATGAATGTATGTACAAAACTAAATGGCAATCCAACAAGTAGTTGTTGAGATATTTCAGTCTGGACCAAAGTGGTGGACTGACTGACCAACATTCAACCAGGAGATTAAAATGATGAAATAAACCTTTACCATGTATATCTAATCCATCTCATCATTTGTCTGGGTGGCAACTGTCCGCTCTGCTCTTCTCTTTAAAGATGTTGAAATATGGTGGCATTTCACAGGAAGCAAAAAAATCCTCCACAGTGAAGGTTAACTACCTCAGTTCATAACCACACATGCATGTAGTCACAGCCGTAGCCAGGATTTTAGAAACACTGAGGTCAGGAGTCCAAATTCACCCCAATGCAATCCCAACTTGCGATGATCTAAATGCTCTTCATAAGCCTTTTCCACACTAAAAAGAATATATATCTGGGGGAAAATTGATACATCATTTATTTAATTGTGACTCTCAGAAAAACATGAATCAGCCTTGAAAAGCCCCATGTGCAATTTTTAGGGCTGCAGCTAACAATTATTTACATTATCAATTAATCTGCTGAATACTTTGTCTATAAATCTAATTGTTTGGCATATAGAATGGCGGAAAATAGTGAAAAATTGCTGATTACATGTTCCAAGAACCAAACAAAACTTCTTTAAAATCCTTGTTTGTCCAAACTACAGTTCTAAAGCCAAAAATATACCGTTTACTATCATATAAGACAAAGAAAAGCAGGAAATCTTCACATCTGAGAGGCCGGAACAGCAAACTTTTTGACATTTTCAACAATTATCAAAATTGTTGCCGTTTAATTTTCTGTCAATTACTTAAACTAATGGTTTCAGCTATAGTCATTTTTGTGTAATTCTAAAATGGAAACTCCTCAGGTTGTTAAAACCCTTTAGTCTTGTATACAATACAGAAGACAAAACCTCAGCACCCTCAATAGCCACAGCCCAGCATGTGCTGCGCATGAGCAGATATACAGACACACACACACACACACACACACACACACACACACACAATGTCTTACAAATGTATGCATAAAATCATATACAGGATATATTGAAGAAAGACAGAGGGAAACTTTGTTCTTTTCTTGCCAGCACCACCACCCCGCTGTGTTGTGTTAAATAAGAAATAAGAATCCAACAGAAGGGTGGGTTTGGGCTATACTGGTTGACAAGGCCATTGTTCATTTTCTGCCTCTCTTTGATGAGTATCTGCTTTCAAAGAAAAGAGCAGAATAAGAATCACATGGGAAATTATGCAAAAACACTCCAGGAGCCATTTTGCAGCGTGCCTCGGCCCTTAAAAGCATGCTCCCGCCGTTAAAATGAAATCACAGGTGGAGTCAGCATGGAGTGCAGGTGAAGAGTTTTGCTCAAAGTCATGGTGGACTGGACGACCTCTGGGCAGAGCAACAGGACAAATGATATGGCATTAGCAGAGAGCAGGGAGAAAGATAGTTGAAGTGCTTCGGCTATTTGTGATCTGTCACAAACGACGTAACACTTTAAATGTCTTGATGGGCCATCTTTGATGCTCTGGTGAGTAGCGATTATGGAGCACCATCCTCATTCAGCCCACATGGGTCAAACTATCCAGACAGAGATGACATTAGATGCTAAAAGAGTGAAATGGGCCCTGGAGGCAAATAGTCCCATATTAGCCAATTAGCTTCCGTCGCTGGACTGCAGGGGACAATGACATCTGGTTTTTTTTTCTAAGGCGTGGTGTTTAACCTTATTATAGGTCTCTAGGTTGTAATAGAGAGCGGTCATTTCCTCAGTGGGGGCTAAAGCTGGAGGTCTGACAGATGGATCCCCATTATCTGTTATTTGGCTTCATCTGTCATCTGTGAGGGGTAATTTCATGCAGGTACAGGTGTATCATAAACCCCAACCTGTCACTGTTATGAATAAATAGATTTTATACTAATGGGACACACACATAAACAGACATGCAAAAAAAGGAAAATAATCAAACTGATGTTCAATGCCATTAACTGTGTTCCACTGTTATGCATTACATGAGACATGTAAAACAAACACCTTTTAGTATTTTTTATGCCTTTATTAGAGATCTGACAGCAGAGAGGTGACAAATAAATAGAGAGAGAGAGATGGGGAGCGACATGCAACAAAGGTTCCTGACTGTACTTAAATTGTGGGCATTGCAGCTCATGGTCGGCACCCTCCTCGGCCACCAGGGCGACCCCTAATTTTGCTCCGGTGCCATCGTGTAACCTAAGTACATAACTTTGATCGTGTGATAACAGGTGGTTGTAAATGGAGGGAAATCATAGTGCCTGTCTCTGTTCAAGCAATGCTCAAAAGATTGGCACCTAAGAATATTAAATTCACTGAAGAAGACCGTGAGATACGGCTGAAAGCCCCACCAAAAGCAAAAGTGAACCTTGAGATTAGAATACTTGGGGACAAGATGGGGACAGAGCAAGCAGCAAACTTTATACGGCAGCATGACTAGGATTTCTAGCCTGGGTGTAGTGTTGTTCTGTTTTAACTTTACAATCCCTCTGACCAGCTCAAACAGTGTGTTACAGTATGTGTGCATGGTCAGCGAATGCATGTCCAAGAATACTTTCTTTATTTTCATTCATTTATAGGCAGAGCACGCAGCCATAGGTTGGAGAAAACGAGATACAAAGAGAGAGGGTGTGGCGATTAATCCATTTTATCCCAACCCTTATCTTCTCAGCAAGTCACATTATTCATGTCATATCTTTTATATATCTGATGCCAATCACAATGGCACATGATGAAAATGTCTCGCCAAATGAAGATAGGAGTCCAAACTGGCTTCTTCTTCTAATGGGAAAATGCAAAGCGGTAGGGTGTAAATATGCACAAAAATACCAAAGACACACAATGAATGATGAATTTAAATATGTGGTTATATTGAAAATCCAGTCATCATATTTTCCATGGGTAATTCATTGTGTCTCCCCTCCCGGCCTTCCGTTATACGAGATGTGAATTGAATTTAACCGTCGATGTGTGTCTTAAGGGCAGGAAATGATCAGCTTGTTGTAGGGCTGAATGGAAAGCCATAAAAAAAAAAAAGGTGAGATTATTTTGTGTCTTCATGAAGACGGGATAGTGACGAACATTCTTTGCAGTGTACAGTGTGATTAACATCTAGCTTAGTTTCTGACATGGGAAAAAAAAAAAAACACTTTGAAGATTTATTTCTGCCATGAAAAAGTGCTGAGGCCAGGCTACAGAGGCTCCTAACTTGGACGGAGACAGAGAGGCAGCACGTTATTGTAACGCTGTAAATATACCACTATCTGGACTGCTGAGGCTGAAAAGAGCTGAAGATTATGTCCTAGATTTCACAAAGCATGAATTATGCTAGGAGGACGACATCAACAAAGCACAAACGCTGCTCAGCCCGCTTTTACCCAGAATGCCTCTTCTTTACCAAACGCTCCTTTTTGCTTTCATTTTCGTTTGGTGTGAATGAGCTCGGGGAACGCTAATGAAAGCCTCAAAGCTTCCTGACTACACAAGCACACATTTTTCTCTCTGACTCGCTACCAAAATGAGCAACTTGGGTCTCTGGAAGCAGCATCGCCACGGAAAGCAGTGTTGACTGCTTGCCATTTTGCCTGCATACTTCGAGGCAAGTCCACCGTCAGCTATGGAAGTGAAGCATCTCGAGAGTCTATGGAAGTGAAGCATCTCGAGAGTCTGGGGACCGGTCCTTCAGGGGATGCAAATGAAGACAGAGAAGTCCCTTTAACTATGCATGCACACACGCACACTAAACAGCATCTCTCTGTCAACAAGAGAGGGTAGAGTAATAGACCATGAAGAAGAGCGAGCTGGAGAACAAGCAAGGCTTTGATGTGGAGTGACGGACGAGGCTAAGGCAAGACTACACTTGCATATTACCATCAACTTCGAATAGGCAGGAAAAGGAAAGAAAACAGGAGGAAGGAAGCAAGAAAATAAATATTGGGGAGGGTATTAGGAAAAGAGGAAGACATAGAGACAGATGCATAGCGGATGAAAAACAACAGAGATAGCAGGATGACAGGGGAAGACAGGGGAAAACGGGGTTTGCTATAAGTATTTTTATGTCTTGCTTTCACCCATTTCACAGCAGAAAATGATTCAGCACGGTGAGCAAGCAGTCAGGCGTTGAAGATTTCTGAATCCGAATATGGGATGTGAGGGAAAAGAAAAAGAGAGTCGAGTTGTAAACACGCGGGAGTGAAAGATCGTGGAGGAAGGAGAGACAGATGACACCAACGTGTTTGTGAAAGGCTGCTGAGAAACTATTAGCTTTACATTTAAATCATTCATAGAAGTAGTTGCAAACATAGCACTCATACATAAGCCATGGCCTAAATACCCTCATGTGCATATTTCATGGGTTACATACATGCTTAAATCAAGAACTACATTATTTTCCCACTAGAAGCTCATGACTCACCATAGGAAAAACACACAGTCATGTTGAATTAATGAGAGGACCCAATGGAAGTGACAAAACGGCAGGGGTTAAAAGGGGGCTTAACGTTTCCTGCTGGGGCTTGTCGACACAGTGTTCACACTGGCCGCCGAGAGCGCTGGATCCTCATCTGCTTTGACAGCGCTCGTAAAGAAGCCATTACACAAACATTTCCTATGGGGCTGACCACACAGCGAGAGCCGTAGATCAATCTGAGCTTCCCACAATCCCTGCAGGAATATATGTCAGGGACAAGACAGGGGGAGATAAAGAGGATGAAAAACACCAAAGAGGAAAACTTGTCAAATTTAGATTCAGTGACAGAGGACCACATCAAATAACAGACAATGAAAGAGTATACAAATTTGAAGGACATCTTGCTTTTCACACCTACAATACTGCAGTTATTAATGAGAGGATTTCTTTTTTTCCCATGACATCTAGTAATCACACTTCCTGGTAAACCACAATGATTCATGTGCATTGAAAGTTACTTTGGAAACAGCTGCAAGATGAGAAGGAACAGATTTTTAAAAGATTAGCCAGTTTGGTCAATTTACCTTTGGATGTACAGTAACGGGGTTATTCAATGGAATTGTTTCAGGTAAACACTCATGTATTAAACTGCTTTACATTATGTCTTATCTAGGGCTGCAACCAGAGCTTTTCATTATCATATAATATGTTGATTTTATTTTTACATGGTCTACATCCCAACAACCACCATCTAATAATGTCAAAAACATCATTGATAGTGCAACATGAAAAAAACTTTATATTAATAGATTTCATAGTTCCTATATTTAGTCTTTGTTTTACTTCAGTTTGGGGGGTAAAGTATTAGCAATAAGTTAAGGATACGTTTTGTAACTACAGTTCCCATAATTTGGGGGTGTTGGGGGATTTAAACAGGAAGTATAGTGGTGCTATGGAGTTAGTCAGATAGCTGTGGGATACAACTTGAGCCCCCTTTTTCTGCCTATATTTTTTTTTAATTTTGGCAAATTGGCACCATTAAAAGTATGCCCAATTAGCTATTAGTAGTTCACTGTTTACAATGTGACTCAGGAAAAGTCGTTTGTGAGTATTTCCGACTACTGGAGACATATTCAGTTAATGTCTTTTTCAAGATTTGTTACGATATTTGAGATATGGTTCAATATAATCAGTTTAAACAAAGTCTGAATAAAATTAAAAATGTCTATTGGAAAATAACAAGAAAAGGGCAGACAACACTTGACTACTGGCTCATGTTATGAATTTAAATCTTTCAAATATTAAAACAATACTGCAATGTTGAGGTGTCCTGAGTATAGAGAGAGATATTTCTTCTGCCAAGTCTACAATTTTCTTTATCAGGACACCTTGTCCACTATCAAAGGGAAAAAAATGTTTTAATCATTAAGTCTGTAAACTTGTAGCATGGTGTGTAAATACTAAGAATTGTTGCTATGGTTACCTGCAGTTTAACAAATGGCTTTTTGAACTTTTTACTGAGTTTGAGATGCCTCAGTTGCCAGCAATTTAGAAATGGGTATGTTCCATGGCTATAATACAATATGCAATATTGAAAAGCAGCCATCATTTGTACAGCCAAGAAAATTCCCACTATGTCCATTGTAGGCAGCTCTAGCTGTGTTTTTATGACCTTGGAAAACACATTTCCCAGTTAAACACAACATTTAACCACACATTGTCAGCTTACTATTTATGATACAATGGCTAACATTTACTGTAACTTCTGAATATCTTTTCTGAAATGTTTTATAAAATTTTGCTCTGCATGGCTTTCAAACCAAATAGTCAATGATTTCATTAAGTGAAATTACTGCACCTACAGACAGACGTTAATGATTAATATTGAATTTTCTAAACTTCTGACCTTCTGCTGCAGTGAACCAGATGGTTTGAAATATCAAACATGCCAAACGGATTTGTGCACCTGCTCTTGTCTCTATTTCCACCAAGGAAAAGTAGTAAAACACTAAAAGCTTTCTTCATTTCAGTGACAATTTTTTTGTACCACAAAAACGATTCCAATTTCCTCCTGAGCTTTTACTTCAGTTACAATGGGAATGAAATTTAAAGACTTTTAGAAAAAGTCTTTAAATTTCTACTTGGAAATTAACGCAGTCCAAATGGCAAACATTCACCTTTGTAAGGAGAAAGCATTATATGACTGGTTGATTGACAACCTGCAACACTATCTAGTATTTATTTCAAGCTCTACTGTGTGAACACGGTAATAGATATCACCTGAGGGTAAAACAGTGAACATGCTCCTGTTCCCTTATGCAAGTTGATCATCCATCACATTGCAGGCCAAGCCCAATTTACAGTGAAAAACACAGGGGGAAAGACTGGCAGTTCCTACAATACAGTTCAGGGTTAGAAAGCGAAAAATAACAATTTAATAAGCTCATACCCCGGGACAAAAAAAGGCAGCAAAAAGAGGCAGGGAGCAGCTTGTGAGAGTGCAGCATAGCTGAATAGAGCCTGACAGGTCTAAATGAATGTTAGCCTTGGCCAGGTCTCAGAGCTCAAGGTCTACATCTCATCATCTGAATAATTCACCTGCTGGGCTACTGATTCACCCCTCGCCCTCAGCGTGATATAACTTGAATCTGTCGCTGCCACTGCAATAGTCTCATCATCGTCAGGATTGGGGTTGTTGGTCAGAAAAATAAAAGGCCCCGGGAGAACAAATATGACTTTTCATTGCAAAGCCCAAACAGGACTGACATCCAGTGTTATGAATAGTTCCACTCCAACAAGGTACACCTTTCCGCCATGCTTCGTCCAAGCTGCGAGAACAACAAACAATTATGAGGAAAACAATCCTCATTAACTGCACTATTTTTGACTATTACATAAAAATTTTAGATCAATCCTGATTTACGACATACACCCAATACTACTCATCATGACTGGCTAATGGCGCTCTTTCCTGTCTTAGTTTAGATTACATGATAAATATCACAACATGAATAATGTAATTTCTTAAATGGATGATGAGCTTGATCAATAATAGTTTGCTCTAAGGCTTTAGGTCAATATCAGGCTGTTATTACAAATCCAATACAAGCCTGTCACTGGCCACCTCCAGTACGATGCAGTGTAGTTGATCACTATGGAACTGATCTATAATACACTGGCTGTCTGTGGGTAGATTAAAAGTGTAGTGAAATTTAAAATTGAGTTACCATAAAAACTACTGGAACCAAGACAATCAATGGTTTTGTTTAGTTTATCTTAAAACAATGCTCACATGCACATATTGAAAGAGTTACTGGCTGCTATATCCCCTTCTTAATATATTTCCAATGTAACAGATGGGGCCAAAGCTAATACGATGCTCCATTAGCCTAATTGGCTAATTAACCATTCATCGCGCATTCTTCTGCGCGTTCTGTGTCATGAGGATTCGTGTGTTAGGTGTCAAAAAGGTAGTCAAGTAGTGATACTTTATTGTAGGGCTGCAAACAACTACCAACACAATTTCCCAGAACCCAGTCTTCAAATTGCTGATTTGTCCCACCAAAAAAAGGAAACCCAAAGATATTTATTTATAACGATCTAAAACAGAGAAAAGCAGAAAAACCACACATTTGAGAGGCTGGAGCCAGTAAATGTAATGACTTGTAATGTATTTTCCCTCAATCCAATTAATCGTGCCAGCTAACTAACTTTTTTGTTTTCTTTTATGTGTTTGTTTGGTTGATAAGCCCTGTTAGGACCATATGCTACTGTAAATGCTACGTTAGGTGGGTGCAGTACAGCACCGCCACAAACAAACCACAGAGGTAACTGAACACCTCTCTGACACTGTCATCAAAAATGGCTTCATCACAAGCTTCACAGAAACAGAATCTATTGCAGGTAGTAGAGGATTGTAGAGGTATACCAAATAAACTGGTAACAGTCTTCAAACTGCAAACAGCTGCAGAGCCACACACTTCGTTGTAAATAAAACAGTGGGTGACATAACATTTTGTTCAAAGACAAACTAAATATTCAGTTTATGAGGTAGGCCTGAAAAAACAAAACAAGTGTTTCTTCTGAAGTCTCCATAGACTGCGTCCCTCTCCATTAGCCCTTCACTTTTCTATCCTTTAGATACTGAGGTTAAAATGGATGAAAGCCAAAAGTGCTTGTTAAACTAATACCACAATTACTCTTCTGTAGACAGTTTCTTTCCAAGCAATCAAACGTGAAAAGCTGCACGAGCAGAAGCAGATAGTTGGTGTGTATCGGTTCACTCACTCCCTACAGTGTTGCTAAAACAAGCCATGTTTTCATAACTGTTATGTGACGGTCCGATGAACATGACTGCCATGTACATCATCAAGGCTTTAGATAAAAGAGCTGGGAAATCTCTTCAGAAGGACGAGGCCAAAGCACTTTTGATAAAGGACAAGTTCACATTAAAAAAAAAACCTGACCGAGATGCCTGACATGCAGCAGTGCCCATATTTATCATATATATAAAGAAACATGGTTTATATTTATGTTTATAAAGCTTAATTATTGTAAAATTTGAAATGATTGCAAGGAACCTACCACATCATACATTCACATAGCTGATCCTGACTAACATCATATTAATCAAAGCAGAAATCACAGAAACTAAACGTTGTGAGCAAATCAGAAAAAGAATTTCTTCAAGGAAGAGGTGGAGATGAAAAACACTTTCCAGTGTTCATCAGGACACAGACATGTTATTTAGCAGCCGAAGAACTGGGGTGTCTTCTGGGCTCAAAGACAGAAATCTGGCAACAAATTACAGTGCAGAAGAAGTGAAAGAAAAATGGTTTGACATTAAACTTGGAAGGGACATAATGGTGTGCAGGTAAAACAATACCCCACGTTGGCAAAGTGTGTTTCAGAAGAGGAAAGCGCCACCTGAAACCGGCCATCCTAATCAGTCTTGCCACTTGAGTGTAGAGGGTAGCCAAATGTATTAAAGTATTCCATTTTTTTTATCATTTTGATAAATTCTGCTTCATGATTGGAATTACATCAAGTGCATGACTGTACTTTTTCATTTGGCATTTATTCAAATCCAAACATCTCCAAAAGTCCTCACAAATTAAAAATGAAAAGCAGGAAGTGACTTAGGGGGCTTAAAATGAGAGAGCATGGACACTTAGGAATATTACACA
Organism: Maccullochella peelii; assembly: GCA_002120245.1. Taxonomy (NCBI): domain Eukaryota; kingdom Metazoa; phylum Chordata; class Actinopteri; order Centrarchiformes; family Percichthyidae; genus Maccullochella; species Maccullochella peelii. Next base: position 10,073 of record LKNJ01000730.1, read on the forward strand.
TATAATTTACTGGACAGACATAAGTAAAGGCCTTTTATTTGAAAAAATCTGAGCAGTACTAACTTGCATTTCCATTAAATCTTCATTGAGTGTTGTTGTTACTTAGGCTGTAACGATTATTTTAATTACTGATCAATCTGCAGAGTATTTTTTTGAGTAATTGATTAATCATTTTGGTATAAAATGTTGTAAAGTGCCCATTATGATTTCCCACAGACCAAACATGACGTATGCAAATTGCTATATTATATACGACAAAACAAAAGCATCATATCCTCATATTTGAGAAGCTTGAATCAGAGTATTTTTTGGCATTTTTGCCTGAAAACTGATTGAAACGATTAATTATTCGCCGACTAATCAACTAAAGATTACAGCTCTAATTTTTACTGACTGATGAACACCGAGCAGATTCAGAAATACAATGTGAGCTGCAGTGTACCAATGTAAGTCCTTGCATTGGCTGCTATACATTTGTCAGTGATATTTCTGTTCCAAACTCTGTTTAAAAAAACAACAATTTAATGATCTTTAGAAACCATTAAGAATTGTTCTTCCTGTCAGTGTAGTAAAGTGTGATTATAAGTTTTGAATACTTTTTGAAAAAGTATATAATTGATCCAAAAGCAAAAGCAGACACATTAGGGAAAACGTAGTCCTAGTTCATTGACACTTTTCTCATCTTTCTTCTATGATGTGACTACTTCTGCAACACTGTGTTTCAACGATCCGTTCACAGAGAAAGTTTACCAGTACTGGGCTTCTGCTGTCACAAGAGTGTGAGTCAGAGAGTGTTAGGGAGTAGCGGATTCAGTTGTCAAGAGACATAACCGAGACCAATGCCAAGGCTGCATTAAGCACAGACGAGGCTCGACATGCATTTTTCACAGAAGCACAAACTACTTGACATTTGAATGGACCTGGACCTTCCCCCCCCCCGATGTGGGCAGAAAAGAAAAAGAGCAGGGGTGCATGGGAGCACGTCGGTTTTGCAGTGGCAGAGAGGAATGGAGGGCTGTTGCATGGGAGCAGGGGCGAGGACATGTGCAGCCTAGCCTAAATGACCCCATCCTGGGTGCAATCAGAGCATAGCACAGGAGGTGGAGGCTCAGGCAGCATGATAATGAAGGTTTCCTCTCTGTTTATCACACTTCTCATGAAAAGACTAATTTTACCTCAGACGTCTGAGTCGACGTCAGCCAAAAACATGTTGTTTGGATCTTTTGATGCAAGAGTTCAGTCTCCAGTTACTCTTTCCTCTCATTCCCTCTATCATCAATCAGATATCTGACTGACTATCTTTAAATGGATTCAGATGGGGCAAGCAGCCAGATGTAATAACCTTCTTCCCTCTTATTCATGCTCATTCAGATTCCTCTCTCTTGTTCGCTCACTTTTTCATCTCCTTTCCTATTTTCTGTCTCTTTCCCTTCTCTCATTTTCACTTCGGCGCCCCATCTCTCTCCCCGCTGATGGAAACATTCAGATACTGGGTCATACAGTGCTTGTTAGAACTTCACAGACCTTTTCATCACAATAGATTTGCTTGGCAAAGCACTGATTCGAGAAAACCGGCTGCACTGCACCAAATGTGAGCAAACCTGCAGGTAAACAACACAGCAGTCATTAAACAGGTAGGGATCACTGTATACAACGTGAGGACGGACTAGATTGTAGAAGAACATAGACATGGTACCTGCACATGAGATTCTGAAGAGACTCTGAAAGTTCACTCTTAAGCTCACCAGGTCTCTTTCAGAGGAGTTCTGTTGGGGAAGTTTCCCCGTAAAACTATTAACTTAATTTTTTTTATTGCCACATCAAGGAGCAACTTAGTCTCCTAGGGGTTAAGGTGTCGACTATGATCCGCAACGTCCCTGGTTCACATCTGGCCGGACGTTTGTTGAACATCATTTCCCATCTCTGTCTGCCCCCATTTCCTATCATCTCTCTACTGTCGACTGTCTAATAAGGGCATAAAATGCCCAAAAAATCATTTTAAAAACTCCACATCAGGAAAAGTAACTTTGGCTTCTGAGACCCTAATCTCTTCTAGAGAAAGAGAAGTCTTGATTTCGTACCTCCAGAGAAAAATTCGTACCCAGCTTTGTCTTCTACACAGGAAATTGATCTGAGCTGTCTGCTGGTGTTAATCTTCCACCTTTATCTGGGCCAATCACTGGGCCAAACTTGTTTATAGTATGGAACATCTAGACATCGTTCCACACATTGTTCCTAGTTCCCCAGGCTCTCAAAATAAATAATGGAAGGTCCTCTTTCCTGTTCTGTTTTAGGCCTGTTATCTCCCTTCATACAGCACTTACTCCCACTGTACAGGCAACTAGACTGCTTAATGGACACGGTCATGCACATTTAGGTGGCTGTAATTGCAGGTCTGACAAATATACTGCATTTTGTTGTTTGGAAAGAACATCCTGAAAAGACAGTTAGTGCTAACTTCTGATTCTGTGATTCTGAGACTACAACTGTATTGGAGGCCAACTTCAAGTTTGGTCCAGTATGGGTTGCAGATGAAAGATGAACCTTCAAGGAGTAGCCTCTAACTGTGGTTCCCATGTAACCAACACTTAAGACTATGTAGTTTATATTTTTGGCACTCTTCCTCTCCTTTTAGCTCCTAAAAACACCTTCCTTTTCCTTCATCCACCTCTTCAATGGACATCCGGCCTTTTACTTTCCCTCTGCTGCCAACTAACCTTCCTCCTCACTTACTTTATTCGCCATTCAGTTTCTCCCTTGTTGCTTTTCCAGCTCATTCAGCTGTCTTGCATGCCTCTTTTAGCTTTTTCTCTTTTGTTTGATACAAAGTCACAAACATGAACCTGGACACACACACACACACACACACCCACCCTTCTCAGCAGTCCAGTCAGTCAGAGGGTTATTCAAGACGAGTGGCGAGCAGACTGGTATCTGATCACTGTGACTGATGTTAACTTTAGAGGACATGAGCACATACAGGACACACTAACGACCATGATCTCATTCATCAGATAACCTTTAAGTAACAAATGTACTGTTTTTGGTTAACACGAATACCAAGTACAACCACAAAGTTCACAGAATAAAATCTTTGTTACACAACCACACCACGTGCACAGAGACAAGTCAGTATGCATACAGACAAACACAGCTACAGTCTTTTATAATCTACCCCAAGCCATTCACCTAAAAATTACATTCATATATACATCTAATTTTGCACACCCAGATTTCCAGTCTCAAAGTCCTGTGCTTTGTATGCCCAACTTTCCACCCCAACCTCTTCCCTAAGACTTCTTTGAAATACTTGAAACATAAAAATATAAGAACATCACACTTCCTCAATTGGCAGCTATCACATTTCCCCCAAAACGTATCTGGTAAAGCAAAAAGTATTATAGACAGAGTTGTCTACCCAGGACTTAATGTACATTATTTGCAAGCTAATTGTTCTAGTTAAAAAGCCTCTTCTGGATCTCTTTAGGAGATGGAAATTGTATCAAAGTCATAATTTAGACCATTGTATGCCATAATCCCCTCCTGCAATGTGGGTAAAGATCAGTTCTGTCTATTATTAAGCACTGCTGCATATTACCATACTACTATGCCGCTACTTTCTCATACTCAATCACATTGTGAAATATATTGTTTGTCATCAGACAGACTGTCAGCAGTAAAACAAAGATAAAATGCGATTTCATATTTATGCACTGAACAAGCAAAGTGATCAAATTAAACGTGCTCATTTAATTTTAATCACAGCAGCAGTAGCTGAAGGAGTGCCACATAAATGCCCCTGTTTATGGTAAATGTCTCATCTCCTTTCTCAATTCCTTTAGATTGATATGACTGTGAAGTTTTTTAGGCTTTTTTTTCCCCTTTTCTTTCTCCTCCTCACTGACAGCTACTTTGCATTATGTAGCATTATCTCCTTCTCATGAATACACAAGTATTGTTAGCTGGAAAATTTCCCTGCCAAAATAAAGGGATTAATCAAAGAATCTAGCACAAATACAAACATACACACAAGAACAGGAAGAAAGAGACGCAATGTACATAAATTGTTCCAAACCACACAGATACATACTTGTTCAAGCAAACAAACTGAACTCCTTTGCTTTGTCCGAGTGCAGCCGTAATGCTCCCATACATCTTGAGCAGCAGCTTATTGGCTCTGAGCCTCGGCAGGGAATCGAGACGGCGTTCGTGTCTCTGTTCTGTTCCTCCCTTAACACAGACGATATTGGTTTACGCAGCTGACCTTGAGGGAACCGACCTGGGCCTCAGACAAATGAGTCACTGCACTGAGTTTCTATTGGGAGCTACTATTAAATAGTTTTACCAGGTGGTGAGCGGTAGAGACTGCATATGTGTGTGTCTGTATTTGCAGGACAGAAACATGTGTTCATGTTGAACTTTGTTCAGAAAGTCCTTAATGGCTGAGCAGCTCTTTTCATTTGAATCTGACAGTGAGAGATGAGGAGGTGAAAGTTGCATAACATAGAGAGGAAGCAGATGAAGAGGAGGAAGGAGAGAAAAAGAAAGGTTTCAAAGAACTCCTACAGCAGTGATCATGATGGAGGTATTTCTAGTCCTCACAGTGGTGTCCCTTTACATCGCTGCACCAACTTTGAGAGTCACTGAGCAAAGTCTGAATGCCTCTGAGCAGAATGCCTAATGATTAGAGGAAGCAAAAAAACAGCGAAGCTCCACTGTTATTACCTGCTCCACCAGCCCACCGCCGCTGCTTTTCCATCTCCTCAAGTGGATCTCAATCACAAGACAGACATGAACTGAACTGCAGCAAGGACTCAATTCCAAAACCCCCTTCACCTGGGATGCAGCTCCATACACATATAAAAACTGCCCAAAATATGAACTAAATTAATGCGTAAGAGGGTGTTTTGCTTGAAGTAGTATGCTTCTCATTTCTATCCTCTTAAAAACAAAAAACAGAAAAGGTTGAAGACTGAATTAAAGCTGCATTAGCCTAATTGATATTTTTGCCATTTGGGTGTAAAGGAACAAACTGAAAACATGACACATTACCAGCTTAGAAAGTTATTACTGCAAATCTTTTAGCAACCATTTGCCTAGCAACATATTTAGCAGACACACAGCAACATTAGCATTCATTTGGAGTCATGTTTTTGTTTACCTGAGGAATTTAAGTCCAATATTAACAGTCCTTTTAGCTGTTTTAGTTTCCACCATCTGCTTTTAAAAATATAGCAGCTAAATGTTCAGCTATCACCAGACAGTTGCTAACTTTGTCTGTTCGCTGTTTGATGTCGGGCAGGTAGTGAGGGTTTTTAGAGCTCAAACACAAACAAATATTTCCGCTGATGGTTGCACTTGGAGAAGATAAAAATATGCAATTATAACTTTTGACTACTCATATTTGCACTCCTGTGTTTAGTATTACAAAACCAGTGTACTGTTTTTAGCATGCATAAGCCATGGCTAATATACTCAGATTATACAAGGTCTCTTTTTCTTATAAATATTGGAGTAGGCAGCGCAGGCAGAACAGCTTTGGATGGTGGTTGACAGACACATGACTGTTGGCAGAGCTTCTGTGGCTTGGCGGGAGAACAGGCTGCATATCACTGGCCTGTATATGATGCTCTCACTGGCACAAACATACATCAGAAATTAAGCACAGACTTGACCAACATGTCTGCACAACCCACATAATCTCACACAGACAGGTAAGACAACGCTAGAGGTCTCTCTGTATGCGTTGCACTGTTGAGAGCTCATTTCTCTCAAGCAGACCCCCGGGAGAGGGAGTGGATAGACGAGATGTGAGGACAGGGCCACTCTCTGGAAGTGGAGCTCTCTGACAGAGAAACAAGGACAGCAAACGTGAGCTGAGCCTCTAATGCCCACCAGACCAAGACTTCCTTTAAGATTTCTGAAATGCCGCAAGGTGCAGCAAAGTCAAATGGCTCTGTGAGGAGCATCTGGAAGGGGTTTACAGATTTATTTCAGCCTTGTTTCCTGTTCAAAGCAGACATTTCCACCACAAAGAAGTGGCTAGGTCAGTTTCAAAAAGCTGTTTCATGTCCAGAATAATATCCACTGAATGAAAATGTCAAAATATTAGGGATGTGTACTCTTTTCCAGAAGTGCATAAATGAGGATGCAGGTTGAAGCCATACAATATTGATTTCCCTTAAAAAATTCAACAATTCCAAATAATGTGATAAAAAGAAGCAGGAAAAGAAGGATTGTATGAAGGAATCTAAAACTGCATACATTCATACGTATAAATGTCACTAAAATAAACTAAATACATTCTGTATTACAATCATCATCAGACACTGGCGTAGTCTTGGATTCATGACCATGCATGATGCACAGACATCTGTGCCAGTAATCGTGTCAAACAGTGTAGCTCTCCGTTTACATAATAACAGAGCCGGGCCGTTATGCAATCTCTGTTACTGTGGGGCTAGCCTGGTTTTTAATTGGAGACTGAATTAAGGACCATTCCGACCATAAGTAGGCTCAACTCTGCAAAGGAAAGAAGAGGGAGATTGAATATTTTTTAATCAAATGAGGGGCATTTCTTACTGTATTAATTATGGTGAATATGTAATGTGTTGTCTGTGGGGGAGTCCTGAGCCATGCTAGACTGAGGCAATCAGGTACACTATCATAATGGATATGACAGATGACAAATTACTGTTTTCATTTTATAAGAACTGAAATTACAGTTATTAGTCATCCCCTGAAAACTTCTGAATGGAGTTTAAATGTTCAGATATTATACCATCTCCCACCCCTATCCTTGTGTTTGCTGTTTTCCCTCTACGCTTCTTCTCTCCTGTGTGTGTGTGTGTGCAGCAAGTTGGTTTAGAGGAGACGTGGTAGAAAAGCTTGTTTTCTTTCAGTAGTCCTGTTCCCACTACTTTGATGTTATCAAACAAAAGGCTGACGAGAGCACTGGACATCAGGGTCGTGTTTGTTTTCCAGGATTCTCCGCAACACGAAAACAGAGAATTTCTGATTTCTGATGGTGAGAGGGGATGCAATGCAAACTTTGGGGAGCAACAGTGAAAAACTATACTGACATCAGGAACAAGGAACACATCTATCTCCGTTCAGGATATTCCCTCACATGAAGATAATGATACTGACTATCTGAGTATTTAATATATTCTATTCTGTTTCTTGTAAGGGTTACTATACCTGCCATATCCACCTGTCTGCATTCAGTTTTACTTTGTGTTTGAACATGTTCCAATGTGTGTGCAATGCCTGAGTATGCTGCAAACCCTTCAAGTGTCTAAAATAATAGTGTGTGCGTGTGTGTGTTAGAGAGAGAGAGAGAGAGAGACAGACAAACAATAAAAGTGTGTGAGTGTGTAAGAACAGCAGATTGTCGTGAAGAGCAGCATTTATTCATCATTAGTTTCTAAGCTTCAACACTCACACGCACATGCACACACACACACAAATATACACAGTGCATGCATTGTCTGCCCCACACTCGCTACCCTCCCTCCTGCACACAGTCATCAGTGAAACCTCTGAGCAATAATCCTCACGGACCCTCATCTTCAGTCAGTCAGCAGTCCACATCACTATGGCAATGGCCTAAATTCCTCCTCAGTGTGTGTATGTAGGCATACTGTAGGTGATTTAATAGTTTTGTGTCTGTTAACAGTGCATTTGTCTGTCTACCATGTAAAACAACAAGAGTATATCTGTGTATAATTTCCATTTGTCTAGACACAATCCATTCAACATGTCTTGCATGCCTAACCAACAACACACTGTAGGTTGTTTGACTTCCAAATGACCCATATCAGTGTTTGGCTGATCTGGAGCCCTGTTGGCAGGACAAAGATACACCAGAAAGACTGTGGTTATATGAAGTTAAGGTGAAGTTTAGATGATTAAAAGAAACCAACCTTGGCTGTTGTAAGAGATGGCGCACAAATGTCCAAATCGCTTGGACACTCGTCCATCCAAGACTCTTTGCAGCAGTAAGAATGTCCCTGTACGTCTAACCCCAGTTTGTGCATCTCGTGTATTACCATTATATTCAGGTCACAGAGCTGAGCATATTTTTCGTGAGAAGAATCCTGAAGGTCATTTAACAATACTTACCGCTTTTCTGACGACATTTCCAGAAACCTCAAAGATTATTCTAACCATGTGGATGAAAAATATTCTATCTGCTTAACCGGATTCCCAACTCTGCTTCGTATCCATGTAGCTATAAATGACATGTCTCCTTGGCTGATTTGCAAGGCAAAAAAGAAAAGCTCTAAAAGCTTTATTTTGTGTGAAAATATAAATAACACAAACTAACAGCAATACAGACACATATAACTGATAATCTAATTTTAATTTGGGTTCAGGTTGTACAAATTAATCAACATATGTAATTTCCAGCTACAGGCTGATTGGATTAAGAAGCGAGTCACAACTTGGTCACAAAAATCTTTTTTGAAATTGTGCAGCAAACCGAGTATTATTTTCATTCAGATGGCAGGGATAGATGCTAATATTTTTAAGCACTGGCCTAAAGTATATTTTTGGTGGCCCAAATGTAAACTTATGTAAAAACAATACAGAAAATCCAATTTAACGCAACTTAACACAGCCTTCCCTCACTGTTACACTTCAATAAAGTGTCACAGTTACGTGTCTTGAGGGGATATCTACAATTCCAATATGCATTCCTCAGAAGTGAAAATGCCACTTGTGGTCTAATTAATTTACCTCAGAATGTGTACAAAGTGCTCTGAAAAATAGCGTTGGAGCTCGATCTGACACAAAGCAGACTGAGGATGATTTCACACTGCGTTCGGCTTTTATCAGTGTGAATATGGAGAGGCATGTGTAGAATAAATATTATGTTAGAGGTCAAAACAAAGAGTTATTGAGAAATTGCTCCATTGGACTGAGGTAAACATGTTGAAATGATTAGTGGAAGGAAGTTAACCAGAAAGAAGATGTATAAATAGCACTGGGCATAACATCAGCATCCAAAATACTACTACTAATAATAATAATCAATTGACTGGAATTTCAATGTATATAAAAAGTATTTTAAACATTATACTTAGAAATAAATCATGAGAAATGAACAGAAAGACCTAAAACCCGCTGCTTGAATACTGCCAACATAAACAATAAAGAATGAAACAGGAAGCAATTTCTCCAAATTGTCATATTTCAGCATAAGGAGCCCTTCTTTTCTGAAGACATTTTTTCCTTCATATGGTGGCAGGCCCCTAATTTAGTCTTGAGTGCAGTACGTAACTATCTTTACCCCAGTGACTGAAACCCTGCGGCAGAGTGTGCAATTACCTTCTCTAAGGCTGGGGAGACAGTACATGACATTTAGGCTGATTATATCCACTATTTGGCCATCAAGACTCATTTTAAAGATCAGACCGGGGTGGTGGTGGTGGTTTGGGGGCAGGCACAGGGATGAATCTGAGGTGTGCGAGCCTTAACGGCTTTAATTGCCTGCTCTCAAAGCCAGTTGTGACCATAACAATTACTTGACACATGATGGATTTTCATGACCCACAGCGCTAGAAGCTGTTCAATGGCTCAACTAATAGTAATAGAAGAATAGAAAAGAGTGTCAAGAAAAATCCCTTTCACTTTCATGCCTGTTTTGGTTCACTGCAAAATACCCATTCGACACAAAAGCAAACGATTCTATAATCTAGAGATATATGCTAGCATCAAACAAAAAAAGGGAAAATGATTTGATAAGATTTCAAAAAAAAAAATAGGCCACTAAAAATACGATATGACCTCAAAACTAGAAAAAAGACTTGAAATAAGCAAAGGAAAATCAAAAATCCAGGATAAAGATTATTTAAAAACTCAATTATTTGTCCTTTAATTAGGGATAATTTGGGATTTGAAAATAATCTCTACATAATCTTTACACTTGGTGGCCAGGGAAGCTTCAAACTACCCCCCATATGCCCCTCTGTACAGGTCAGAGTCGCCAGTAAAGCACTTTATGTGCAAAAGGGACTTTTGAGTTCCTAATTTATTTCCTGAGTGTAGTTCCTGGAACGTTTTGGTTAAAATGGGCTATTACTCAAACATGATATTTTTGCCTTTAACTAATTCAACAAAAGAAGGACAAAAATAGCGTGTTGCTTTTGTCTTGTGTAGTTTTAAGATTCATCTGATTCTTAAAAACAAGCACGGCCATCTAAATTTGTCTTTAAAAATGTTAGTTAGATATTAGTGTGACAACCACAAGATGCACTTTTCTTCTGAGCTCTAACTGACAAATAGATTGAATATCTTACAAGTGCAATAATCGAATGCAAATGGTGCTTGACAAGAACATTATCTCTGATAAGAATAAATAAGATTTAATCATCCTAAAAGAAGATGTGGTTTTTCTTGTGTTGCACTTTTTGCAGTGTTTGGTGCTGTAGAAGCAGAAGAAAGCATGTGAACCCAGTCTTAACCTTCATGGTATACAGTGTGTGTGTGTGTGTGTCCCAAATCAAACTCATTATCGAGTGTGTAATCTCCAAATCCAACTTCTTGTGAAGTGTGTGTAGCTCTCCAACAGAAGAATGAAGATGAATGAAAGAATAAAAGAAGCCTGTTCGGTCCTGTTGCGTCTCTCCTGCCTTCTGTTCATCAGAATCGAACATAATATCGCTCCACCAGCTGTGCTTGTTGCAAATCATCTTTTCCCACTACATCTCCAAATAACAAGTGACCGACACCTGGCTCCCCTCGCTGCTAAAGGTAGCCAAATAAGATGTCTTGTTCCATCTGGGAGTTTATCGATTGCTGGTCCTTGAGAAAACATTTGATTTTTTTTGCGCCAGATGGTCCAGATAGGTAATGTGCACTTTAATAATCTTTAGGGTGATGCTGATTACGGAAAAGGAATGAGTTTATAGTCTGACAAACCTCCGCAGACCAGCGCTGACATCACGTCTGTCTCCATGGCAATGTGGAAGAAACGTAGGCTGCTGGTGTCTGGAAGCAGGCCGTGTGAGGAGAGACAGAGACAGAGAGAGACAGACAGAGAAAGAGAGTGTCGGAAATCCTCTAGGAGAGGCGTGAAGGAACATAGTGTCAGGAAGCTACCAGCTCTGAATACTAATATCAGAGGCTATAGATGGACAGGCGAGCACGTGCACACACACACACACACACACACACACACACACACACACACAAACACAAACACACACAAACACGCACAACAGTCAGCGGCGTGCTTGCTGCCACGGTGTCTCTCTCAGTTTTGTCAACAGTCAGTCGGTATCAAGTGAAAAATAGCCTTTGAGCACAAATGTCACAGTAGCCAACGGTGACATTAAAGCTTATTGGACTAAAGCTTTAGACTGCTCCCTCCATTGAGAGCCAACAGCCACCGGAGGAGAGATGGAAGAGAAGGACAGAGGGGCAGGGAAAGGGAAAAACAGATGAATATGATAACCTCTGCTCAGGTCTGACATATGACGCTGTATGTCAATTTCACACCTTGAATAAAAAGCACACAGAGAGGCCGTGGTCATTTTGTTCCATTTTGTTTGAGCCTCAAAACTCTTAAAAACCTTCCAAATGTTAACATTTTTTATCACCCTCAGGCGTCAAATTAATGAATGAAAAAAGCTTCTTCACATTGAAAACAAAAGGCTACTGTTTCTGTGTTTCTGTTTGTTTCAGTCAGTACTTTGCAGAGGCATTTTTTTCCTTTGATTAAAGCTGATTCACCTTTGCAGAAAAGTTCGAGCTCGGTCAGTTTTCAAGGGCCTCTCCTTAGAGTCCAATCCAATCATTTTGGGAAACAACAACCCTTGCCCTGCAAAAATGCCCTGCTGCCCTCCTGATGATGATGTGTTGTGTGTGTGGGTTGCAGTTGATGGGTAAAGGGCAGGAAATGTGTGAGTAGCTATTTTAGATTTGAGAAAGCGTCCTCACATAGAAAACAAAAGCTGCTCTTGCTATTGAGTCCGTTTTCAGAAGATAAACATTTCAGCAAGTGAGAATCAGAATTATTTCCCTGCGCACAATATTATTGACTTAGCACAACCTTTGGCCGCCTCAGAAAGTCACTCCGATAGGTGGGTGGACGTCAAGAAATACCAACATACAGCTGATATAAAGCCACATCCCATGCTTTTCTCTTTTTATAGGACACCCATTATGCACAAGGACACACTGTGCCACATATCTGGATTAGCTATGTTATTATTGACAGAAGATATAGTCAGCCAACAGATGAGTGCACAGCCATGCAAACACTTACAACTACCGAATGGTTATGATGCATACCACATAACCATAACGTTTAGGGTTCGATTCCAGCCGGGGACCCTTGTTACATGTCACACCCGTCCCCCTTGTTTCCTGTCTGCCTCTTCACTATCAACCATTCAATAAAGGCAAAATGCCAAAAAATAACACTCTCCTCCCCCCCTCCCAATAAAAACTACCAAGCTGTCAATCAAATTTTGGTGCGGTTTTGACAACCTGGACCGAGACGTCCTGAAAAAATGGGTCCGCTTCCTTTCCCTGATCCCAGAGGAAGTGAGAAGGAGTTTAACCAGTGCTTTGTCCCACTCCATGTATTTCATATAAAGTGAGTGAAATGCAGCAACCACACAGTAACTATGCTCCTGTAATTATTACAGCTATGATTTATGGATAACTGTAGATTCCTTTGGCCTTTTATTTTTCTGCATAGTACTTTTTTCTCCTTTTTTTCCTCCTGGTATCCAAACTCACCCCACTCATCTGCAGCCACAGCAGGGTTTTTTGTCTCAGGGGTGATGAGGGGGTTTGCAACACATGAAAAACTGACGTCAATGTTTCCCCTCTATATAGCGCACCAAGCCTTCTCATGTGCTTGGTAATCCAAATGCGGATCGTGGGAGCTTCACACAGCTGATCTGTCCCTCAAGAAGATAAACAGTGAACAACAGCAACATTCATAAAAAACAGCATAGAGGTAAATGTTTCTCAGAATTACAGAAGGGACATGTAAGAGTGCTGCACCATAGTTCACAGATGTTTCTACAGGATTAAGGTCTAGGCTCTGACTGGGCCATTCCAGGATACTGATCTTCCCTTTGTCAGTCATTTCTGGCTGGATTTGGCTGCGCATCTTGGCAGCTGTTAAGAAACGAGGATTTAATGACAGAGATTAGGCCAGTGATACAGTAAGAGCCAAAGAGTTTTTTTGTTTGGACCCTGGTTTCAACCTGAATCTCTCCACACAAGAGCCGTGACACATGCTGTACAGCAAAAAAATAAATGAAATAAATACAAGGCCAACCGACCAGCCAGGCTTGGCTTAAGCTTCCGGAAGAGTCGTGAGTAATCCCACACGATGTGATCACGATCTTGTGTATTTCTCAACAGCGTTTGACCTATTTGTTAAGCAAAGTCACCCATCTATATATAGGCAATATGGGGGGGGAGAAGAGGCAGAATTATCAAAGCACTTTCTGGTTGGGCTCCGTTTAAATTAAATCTTTTTTCCAGAAAAAAGAAAAGAAAAGGAAAGGGGCGGAGAAAGACAGAGACAAGGAGAAAGCAAGACAAAGGAATAAAGGAAGATAACATAATTAGCTGAGACACAGATCAAGCCGAGGAAGCAAACAGAAAACGGTGGCCTGCTTGGTGCCACATACTATTTGACTGCAGCACATCCTCCCTGCTTCCAGTGCTTTTCACCTGCACTCTCTCTTCTTTTTTTTTTTTGCTCCAAATATCAGCAGGCTGCTAACAGCCTCTGAACTGCAGAGCATTATGTTTCCATTTCTGGGAGGGAACGTTGAACTCAGCAGATGGAGGCTGTATTGTACCTGTTTATCGCACCATACACTTTGGTTGGATCATCAAAGTATCCTCCGCAGGCTGCTTCTACTTGTTCACTTCTAGATGCATTGATTCTGCTGCTTTGTTAGCCTTTCTTTATAAAAAACACCTCCTTTAGGCAGCTTTATGCATTATTTTGTTTCCTATGTATGAATTTTTATGTGTGGGTACATAAAAGTATATGCTGTGAATGTGTCTAGATAGTTGTACAAGTAAGCTTGTACATATTTTTTGTTGTAAGACTTCCTGTACATGTGCATGCATCTTCTATCAGTGTTGTTCCTTCCCAGGCACAATGCTTGTCCACCTAATCCAGTCCCAGGGCTCTAATTGGCTAACTGCAGCCATTTTCTCTGCTCCGGAGAGCGTGGAGATTAGGGGGAGTGTGTGCTCTGAGCTGCCCGGCGCCTAAATGAGTCACGCTGTGGGTACAATGTCTCTCTGAGGGATAGATGGAGCACGCCCACACACACAAAATCAGACCAGAGATGTGTTTCTCCAGGACACAAGACTACTGTGCCAGAGTAGATATACAACTGAAACATGTGCAGGTGCAGATTCTGATGTTTCTTCATCTGTCTGATGTCACACTCTGAAACACTCCCATCAACCTTTGCAAATCTGTCTGTGTAGCTGAGGCCAGACTTACACAGTCATTCACCTGAGATTGCCTGACTCCTGCTGAGAGGTGTCCTGCCCTCATGTAAACATCAATAATGAATGTAGCCTGCAGCTAAACACCCTGTTACGCTGTTCACAATACTCAATGGTTCAGGCATGCTCCTCCACTCACTACTACTATGCTGTTCTGCTGTAGGCTCCCAGTGCACTATAAAAGATGTGGATCAAATCATGCACTCCTGCTCCAGCTGCAACTTGAAGATAAGAAAGTATATTTTTAGCTTTAACCTGATCTATTACTATTGGCCAGACGTCTCTGATCTACATTAAAATAGTGTTTAAGCGGCCAACATGGTTATAAAGTTGGTCTAAAGTACTGAAACGATCAATAAGTCAATCAACAGAAAATTAATCTGCAACAATTTTGACAATGGATTAATTATTTAAGTCATTAATCAAGCAAAAATGCCAAATATTTGCTGCTTCCACCTTCCTCAAATTTGAGGATTTTCTGCTTTTCTCTGTTTTATATCATTGTAAATTTAATATCTTTGGGATTAATCGATTAACCCTCCAAAAAATCAGTAGATTAATGGATAATAGGGGTAACACTTTGCTTTAAGTCCCCCTATTCAGCATTTATAAGCAGTTTACAGACATTTAATAAATGGTTTATAACACACTATAATGTTGTAGAAAAGCAGATATAAGGACATTTTATGTGTGTATTAATGTAAAGTATTTGTCATCATTTATAATAGACATATTTAGAGCAGCCACTAGCACGGCTCCCACATACTTTAATACAACTTGCTCATTCAGGCTTACACTCCTTCTCATTGATCAGCCACTGAACGACAGCTACTCCTACCGTCACTGTGAGGCAGGAAATCTAAACTCTTCTCTGTCTTGAGAAATCACTTGATGACCTACCTCTTCTGAGCTTATCTAACATGCTCTCAAACTTCTCATTTGCTATGCACTTGTGTCTGACTTCATGCGCCTGCAACATTGTGTTTGGTGGAACATGGAGCAGAGTGTTGAGGCACCTATTCTTGACGGCTTCTTTTTGATATACTGTGGCTTGGATTGTACATCACTGTGAGTTTGCAATTCATAAATCCTTTTCCATTATACGTTTTACAACTGCCTGAGTGATTGACATGTATGGGTTCCCTCCGATGGTCATCCAGTATGTGATACGCAGTATGAAGGTCCTGGATCAGGGTTCATTAGAGTATGAGCATTTATATTTATAGTTAAGAAGAAATAATCATGTGTAGGTATAGTCTCATGAAGAATACCCTCGATCAGCTCAACATAGTGAAATATACAGATGCCGAAAGAGGGAGAAAAAGGAGCTCTGGTATTGGATCGATCCTCTGAATCAATCAGTGCCGTGAGTTTAGTTTTTAAAATTGGGAGAGAAAAAAATAATCAATGCATCCCTGGTTACAATGCCAAATTGTCAAAGTGAAAAAGCTGCAGGGTTATTGGAAGTTAGGAGACTTTTGTATTTGTATGGGAATAAGCACACACACTAAACACAGCCTTAAAACGTTCAGACACACAAAAACGCTCACACACTTACATTAAATTGCCATTCACATTCCATCCACTTTTTGTCTTATAAATATTGGAGTAGGCAGTGCAGGCAGAACAGCTTTGGACGTATGTTGACAGACACATGACTGTTGGCAGAGCTTCTGTGGCTTGGCAGGAGAACAACCCACATATCACTGGCCTGTATCAGGGTATGTTGCTCTCACTGGCACAAGCATGCATTAGAAATGAGGCACAAACTTGACCAACGTGTCTGCACAACCCACATAAACTCAGACAGACAGGTAAGACACCGCTAGAGGTCTCTCTGTATGAGCGAGGCGTTGCACTGTTGAGAGCTCTTTTCTCTCAAGCAGACCCCCGGGAGAGGGAGTGGATAGACACGATGTGAGGACAGGGGCACTCTCTGCTGTCCTTGTTTCTTTTTCAGAGTGCTCCGCTTCCAAACGTGAGCTGTGCATCTAATGCCACACTAGACCCACACTACTTTTAAGGTTTCTGAGACGCTCTGAGGAGAATCAAAGTCAAACTGTACGGTGGAAAACAGCCAGAAGGCGCTTTATAAGCCTTCCTGTTCAAAGAAAACCTCTCCACCACAAAAAAAGGATAGTAGCTCTGCTTCAAAATCACCAAACATGTTTATTTCATTCTCAGTTAGAGAACATGTATTGTTGAGCAGTGAGGGAAGCAGTAGCAGTTTGAGAAGGAAGGGATCTATTTACATGTGCGAGTATCCACCAGGAGAGGTACTAGCTATAATCCCATTAATCAACATAATTGGCTCATAATTGGCTCTCATCAAGTCCCTACAGATGCCATCACTCAAGCCTCAACATCACTGCCAGGCATCTCAAACACTGGCTCACTCAAGGTTTGGTCTAATCTCTGCTGTTAGAGTAGTCTGTCTGCGGAGGGTCGCATATGGTGCTGCAGTGACCACCATCACGCACATGTAGCACACTGCATACTCTTATGTCTTGCTGAAAGTCATGCTATTATCCAGTAAACAGGCCATGAGTAAATAACCTGCTGAGACGAACGCTCGCTGCAAACTCAAGACACAAACATCAGCCCACGCATCCAAAAATAAGTCTTGGAACAAAAGCGCTGACAGAATTCAATCACTTTCTTAAAGCATGTGTGTGTATTAAAGTGTGTGTGTTTAGATATGTGTGAGCAGGTGGGCCTGTGTGACAGAATGCCGTAATGAAACCAGACATGTACACCACACTCCGGTGACAGGTGTGTGTTGCCTCAGGGAAATGCCCTTTCTGTTTCTGAGCACAAACATGGCCACTAAAGCAGACATGTTGGTCACTTAACACTAGCGCTGGATCCAGTATCAAATCCAATTATCATAACTGAATTCTTTTGAATTCCTTCTCAAATATGGTTAGGTTTGGTTTTTAACATTTGTAAGTAACTAAAGTTATAAATAACTCAAACTCAAAGATTCAGGGATTTGTAATCATCTTTTTGGGCTGAGGAGGCAGAAACACTACAGTTAATGTTCACAACCTGTAGCTACAACCTGAAAATGAACAGCACACGATATGTAATGTTGATTAAATATGTATTTGACAGGTTGAAATAATAGGTGTAGCAGTTTACTCACATTTACTCATTTTAGTTTTTGCAAGCTACTTGCTCCAAATACTGGAGGTCCTGATATAGGACTTTTCAATTTATAAGATTAAAGCAGCACTAATCAATATTTTTATCTTAACGATGGATCAAATTACTGCGTAATGTGAAAGGAGTCGCTCGTAGATATGAACCCACAGAGAATTATCACCCGATTCTGCAGTTCCCCTCAGCTTTATGGGGCGTTTTAGCGTCTTTCAGCTCACTGTTTTGGTTTTACGGCCCACAACTTTACTGTTTTGGCAATAGCATTTCCAGCAGAAGCAGGCAGCTGTTTTAAGCAAAAAAACTCTCACATAAACCCACTGCATGCTACCTGCCCAGCACCAAACGGCTAACTGACAGTGTTAGCAACTTACTGGTAGTGGAGCAGCTAAAGAGACAAATATTTCCCTTAGATGATCGTGGAGATGAAACAAAGCTAAAAAGGAGAGTGGATGTTGGACTTAGATTCAACAAGTGGCTAGAGACACGAGTCTAAATTAATGCTAATGTTGCACCAAGTTGGCAACATTAGTAGAAATACATACGTAACTGTTTGCTAACACATTCGTCACAAGGAGATAAAATATTAGTGTTGTGTTTACAGTTCGTTCTGCTGCCCCCTGTGGCTAAACTATCAATTATTGCTACTTTAAAATATTGACACAATATTTTACATTCTGACTACTGAAACTGACGTGATAAGCTAGACTACACTAGTATGCATACTGTTACTCTGTTGACTTGTTGAACTGTAAAAACATACAGTCCACTCATGATTGTTGAGTGATGTTAGAGAGTGGTGTTTCTTTCTCTAAAAAGCTAGCTTTATCTGAGTACAGTCAACAGCTTGCAGAGAGTATATTACCAAGTTTCATTTTGGCCTTTGGGCAAGTTACTCACAGAATTAATGTGGCTACATTTCATATAATCTGCTGCCAGTGATGTTATCTGTCATTGTTAAGCGACGGTTAGCAGCGGCTAAAAATAAAATGCCTCCCACCTGAATGTTTTGTACATTGCTCTTTGCTTACAAAAAAGAACAAGGAGAGATAGAAGATCCGATAAGTGCTTTGTTAGCCTCAGAGATTAGCGAATGTGGGTATTTTTTTTAACCTGAAACCGGATGCAAAACAGAACTGGCTATTGGAACCCAACAGTATTTAACTCAGTCCTTTCTGGGCCTGGACAGCCATCCACTTCCCAGCCTTCAATAAAAACTGAGTGTGTGTCTGCCTTTGATGCACATTTGTGTGTATGCCTGTGTGTGAGTGTTGTATGTTTGTCTGGGGAGGTGTGCTGCTCATGTCAAACAAAAGGAAACATGCACTTGCTCTTTGTTGATCAGTATAACAATCTAACCTTGAGCAACCAAACCGTCTTCCTGTGCACTGGAGCGCATTGCAAAACAAAGCAAACACAATTGAGGACAGGAGAGAGGAGGAGAAAGTAAACGAGGGAGGTAAGGAAGCGCTGAGGCGAATAAAGTGACATGCATTTTTTTCTTCAGTAAACTGATAGGTAAAAGTGGAAAATGAGAAAAGAGCCTAAAGTTTTCTGTGGTGGGAGAATGTGCAGTTTATTTTAAAAAATGACACCGCAAAATTTCTCTTGTGTGTGGAGGAATCAAAGTGCTGGCATGCATTTTGTGGAATCGAGCAATAACATGAAAATTCAACAACTGCCTGTTTTCCCTTTTAATATTGCACAGTGGAAAGATTGTGAGGCATGGCAGGATTACAGTGAAACACAGCGAAGCCGAGAAAAACAAGATAAACAAAAGCACTACTGAGAGATAATTTGCCGTACACGGTGAGAAAAGCTGATCCGTCAGCTCTGGCTGCTCATTTGGTGTTCAGTGTTCAATTCACCACTGTCAAGGTGTATTGTAAACTGTTAAATAACTATGAGGTATTTGAGGTCTTGAACATCATATTAGTGTGGATGCTAGCACCATGACTCCAAGCATTTTGATTTGCCTGCTAGTACACCTGGGACAGCAGGGTTGCCAGGTTGGGAGAAATGTACCTCTAATCAGAACGTCTACATGCGCATGCTTATTCACGGCAAGTCATTCTACAGTTGGCTTCAGGATTGATATATAATTTACACTTGAAAGTAATTCATATTATCACATCACTTTTACACGCTTTTATATGTACATTTAAAATGACTAATTTCACAATAAACTTTAACGTAAAAAGCAAAAACACTCTTTTTAAATTATATTGAAAAAGTCAACAGGAACAACCAAATAAGACAGGATTCACGCTGTTGACCACTGATTCTGAGAATTTGCTACCTAAGTCTGTCTGATAGTTGAATGATTCCTATCACACAGTGATTTAATATTGCACTTTCATAAAGTTGAGGGACTTGCGAAAGACCGGTCATAAAAGGACAAGTGTAAGATGAAGCAGAAGCAGAGATAACCTGAAAGTTAGTCAGTATTGTGGGTCAAGCTCCAAAAACCTGGGATCCTACACATCCCATAATGCAACTCAATACAAGCCAAGATTACTCACATGATGTCACATGACTTGACTTTAGAAAGCTCCTTCAGAGCCAAGATTATTAAAAACAAGATTATTTAGTTATTGCCCATTTTTATCCCTTTGGGGAGAGTACTCGAAGAACACTGGAACACAGAGGAAGCCGAAATACTGAACCAGTATAGCTGTATAATTGGACAGATTCTGATCATTTGAAAAAGAAATTATAAAAAACCCTCAAACCGGCAGAATCAGTCTTTCTATTGACAGTTTCTATTGACTGCCTTAAAGAGCACTTTCCCATTTGAAGCTAGAGTACACACATACTGCCTCATTTAAAAAAAATGCTTCATGGTTGGTCAACCTGCTGCACCGGAATTAGCACTTCAACCTTTGGGAAAGCTACAGTATGTTGGAATCTTGTGTGAAGATAAGATGGAACTAGATAAAAACAGAATAAAGTAATCAAAAAGATTAAAAATGTTTATTATCTGTGTGGTGTTGACCCTAATATGTGACCAATGTGCTGACTTTTCTGGTTTAATCTGGGGTTTTTTTGTACCCACTGAGAGGGTTGCTTGACCAAGACATTTGCTGCATTGCACCATACGCTTTAGAATAAAACACACCTGCAATTCACATACAAGACCTGCTGGATTTAATTTGTGGGTTACTTTTGAAACATCTTGAAAACTGTACCTGTGTCAGTCGAGACCTGAGCTTCAACATCAAATACGTTGCAGCGAGTTTCAGTCTGTCCAATTCATTCCATGGTATTGCCATTTTAGATAAGTGCACACACTTTCTGGGGTAATATCATTATCTTTCAAACTGAATACTTGTAGTGTCAAGCTTATTTACGAGGCTCGCAAATGATAGTCTGTAATGATACAGACAATCTGACATTTCGATAGCTTTGCCTCATTCAGCTGGTCACAGTTTGAGATAGCGTAGCAGCCTCTGCACATTCAATTCCCCATCCCACTCATGTGGCAAAGATGGAATATTTCATTAGGGGCTTGGATAAACAGAATCAGAGCTCTGATATGTCTGTGTGAGCACGCCGCCTAAGCAGACTAAGCAGTTGTCTTGCTCTTACCTAAAGCCACAGAGAGCAGCAGCTACACAGATTGGATCTCTGATTGCGGAGACCTCCCAGACTAAATTATTGCTTGAATATTACAGGGAAGGGACATGATGGTTAAAATCAGCCCAAGCTGCGGGACGTTTTCAAGTTTCCAGCAAAAATTCTCAGACAACCCTCTGGGCACACCTTACTGTCGGCTGCAGTGTCCCAGCTCATTTGACCAGGCTCGATGGAAAAACACAGGGGAGGAAGGATGAAGAAAATAACAAATATTTTCATCAAAAAGGAAATAGAAATGGCTGATGGACAGAAGAGAGAGATCAGATATGAGAGAATGATCACTAATCTTAGCCTCAAACACTGAAACTTGATCCCTGAGCACAAAAATAAGCACTGAATTTGCTTTTGAAAAAAGCACGTGATCACTCTGCTTTGCCCTGGTCCTCTCTTTCTCAGTCCCTTCCCCCTTTTCTTGGCTTTACCATCCACGAGGAGCCAATTACTCATACAGCCCCAATAATTAGCATGAGGGATGGCGAAGCCTAATGCTGCTAAGACTAGAGAATTGTGACAGTGAAACTGTCTCTAATGAGACAGACCGTGGGGATTCTCTTCTCTCGTCTCTGGCCTCGCTGACTGCTCCGGTCTCTACGATGGATGGCGCTAATCGCAACAACTTAAACTGTCATTTTCAGGCCCATCATACAACAGTGGGGGGCAGGTGGGAGGCAGTGACAGTATGCAGTTTTATGAAGGGAATTTCCATGGGAGAGGATCTTTACATAGAGGAGCTTACGAAAGAGGGCTAAAAATATTTCCAAATGACAGGCACAGACAAATAAGTGCAAAATCACTTGCCAAATGATACGTTAGATCGTTTGATCCAGTGTTGATATGAAAATATTGATTAGTGCAGCTTTAAGGCTTTTACATTACATGGTTCGATAAGTTGATAAGAATTTTTTGATGGCTGATTTAATGCCCTGATGGATGTGTGGTAGTCAACAAACTACCAGGAAACAGAAATATATATATATAAAAATAGGTGAATTGTTAGTGTTTGTTTTTTTCCTAATACATTTATTGAACATCTTACCTCCAATTCTACTTACTTAGTTTTAGTGTCATTACATGCATGAATGCTTACTTGTTGCCACCACAACAAACAAAATAAAACTGGATCTGTCTCAGTCTGAATGACCTTTGAGGTTAAGAATCAAAATACTGAGAGACAACAGACTGAGCTGTTTACCTGGCAGAAGTAATTCAACAGATGAATGAATGACCGAGAAATGTTAATCAAGTTATCCTCCCCCTGATTATGACCTTGATACAAGTAAGATAACATGATTAAGATGTTTACAAGACAGTACTGCCTTCCTCTGGTCATAATCAAATTATTAGAGCACATTTTAATACAGAAGAATAGTCATCCTGGCTGTGTGTTTGTGTGTGGAGGGGACCGTGGACCAAATCCCTGGTCCACGGTTGGGCAAAGAAACGCCCTTTCGGCCACAAAGGCTCTTGCCAGGAATATTAAGGCTGTGGGTCTGCATGTCCCCAAGCTGCTCTGTGGACCAAATCAAACACACCTCTCTGTCCTCAGTCTACAAGCAGAGCCTGAACCAGCAGTCACACAGGAAAGGAAGGAGAGTGACAGGACACCTCGACTGTCACACAAGGTCAACTAATACACTTTATATGAGTATAAGCTTTTAAACCATATAAAAACATTATATTTGTAAAACTTTATTTAGCATTACATGTCTTCTATATGGATCATCAACTGGTGAGGATGCTAGCTTTTTGCCTGGGACATGCAGCTTTAGTCTCAGTCTTACAGGACAGTATGTAATGTATGTACTCATCAAGTGTATATTTATAACCTTTTTACGGGGTTCTTGTTTTAAAATGCTTCAGCTGGAGACCAACTCATGGAACTAACGTTAGCTTAATTAGCTAGCTATAGCTACAGCCTGTAAATACTGCCAGTGGCAGCTGTCATTTTAGCAGATCGCTGGATAGACATGAGAGTTGCTTTTGTCTACCTCGGTCTGAAATCAAGTACCCACTGTTTAAAAAATGACTACAGACTGTGCTATGCTCGATTGGAAAGCTTGACAGGCATAGCAACAGTAACTAAGGGGGACAGGTGACCGACATCAACTTGCTCATCACAAAGTTAGACCAACACACCTGCAAGCACACACAGACAAAACAAAAACACATGCTGCTCAGCCGCCTCTTCACAAGTTTCTTTTATTGTAGTATACAAACTGTATTTCCTGTTTGATGCAAAAAACATATCGCACATCCACTTTAGGGCAACATAAGTGAGACTCAAAAGCCGCTCTGCATTTCATATTTTTCTCGAATCATTGGTCACAATGTACCAGGACTCGTGAGCTGTTCTTGATAAACACCCTGAATTCTAATCTCTGACGTGTCATTGTTTAAAAAGAAGAAAACTCTTTTGTGAAGTTAAGGCTGAGTTTAAATGATGGCCCACGGATTGCAGTTCTGTGCTGTCCTGCCAAAATGAATACCAAGCATTTAGAGGAAAGATAGCACAAGTACAGTTTGGAAAAACACAGGGGATTTTTAGTGTTGGTGGAGGGAGGTTAAAAACACAACACTGTAGGAACACTTAATAAAAGGGATTTCTCTACCCACTGCTCCAAATAGTTTTTTTCGACAGTGGCTGAAAAGGATGGAGGCTGCAGTCGCCCCACAGAAGAGAAAGGAACCTTCAAGTGTCCCAGATATGCACTGATTCGGTACCGTCCCATGGCACATTTGTTGTGATGACGTACTGTTTCTAAATATGAGTTGAATATGAGTCAAAATGTGCAGCTAAGGTGTGAGGATCAAGGGGTTTGGTTGAATTTTCACAGTAAAAACTACTAAAAAACACCTTCTTTTATCAGTCGCACACTGCTCAATATGTAATTTGTAGGACATGCTGCAGGTCCAAAAGAAATATCCCACCTCTGACCCGAGCTGAATTTTGCCTCTTTGCGCCCAGGGCTCTGTGGTGACGGCACCATGTGAATAAGACATACTTAGGCTACTCCTTGTGGACACAATTAAGCTAGTCGAGGCCCATTTTCTACTCTCTTACCCACCAGTTTCCAACTTAAAGAAGCTGTCATTTTCTATCACTACCACCTCACAGATGTATTCCTGGAAAGGCCAGCAGGCTGTTACATGTCATGGGAGCGATGAGGTGCAGTGGAACAGAGCTCCATTAAGATCACGCCGCTGAGCAGTCAACGCCTTATCTCTCATTGAAAAAGATGAATAAGCCACAAGCTTAATGATTTGGCACGGCCAAAGTGTGGAAAGTGGCTCCATGTGGCTTCTGGTGTTGCAAACACTCGTAAATAAAATATTACATTACATTTTAAGGTTTGTGTCAAATAGTTACTGGCAGAAATCTCTCGAGAAGGATCAAGGTTTCAGATTTCTTCTTCAACCTCTCTCATTTCCCCAAAGACATCAGATTATTATATCGAAGACGGTGCAGGAAGCTCCCACGACAGCATCATGATGAGGTGACCGCAGGCGGGCCAGCTGATGGATTTGTCTATCCGACACCATTACTGGACTGACAACAGTAGATGATAGAGGAGTTTTGGTTGGGGGGGTCTTTGTGTGACGAAGGCCAATTAGGGAGCAAATTTCACACTGCTCCCTGGTCACATCTGTAGGCTGCATCTGCCGATGAGCATCGTGTCACGCTCACCACCCGGCACATCCGCATCTGTGTCCCGCCTTGTCAGTCAAACCCTCCCTCACCTCCAGCCCACACACACTCACACCTCTCCATCCCCCTTTCAGTGCTCACCTCCTTGCACAAAGCCGGGATGAGTGATGGCAGACGGGATATTGCTTGTCAAAGCGACACGTTTCTGAAAAAGTCAGGGGATCATACCGATCATTTTTTATGTTGAGCTTGATTTTATGAGTTTAAGGAATACCTTCATCAGATGTGGAATCAAATCCCATTTCCAACAAGCAGTTGATTGGTGTCTGCCCTGTGTTTTGAGACTTTTTTGACCTGCAGTCTCCATTTGCTAAAAGCGGGAAGAAGTAGACAGATGGTAAAGAGAGGGGAATCGAAGAGGAGGGGTATGGAACGGAAGAAAAAGAAAGCGGGATGAGAGTTTAAGAGGAGTCGAGCCTTTGACGCAGACGGGGAGTGGAAACAGTTGCCATGGAAACCCCACCCTGCCTCCAGTGAGTCAATGAGTAAGTGAGGAGAGAAAAAAAGAGAACAGAGAGTAAATGGAGGGATGAGAGAAAGTGAGCTTTGGACTAAAGGTATTTGTATCTCTCTAACCTTTCTCAGAAGGAGAAATGTAAAGAGAAGAATTAATACACAAGCAAAACAAACACCAGCTGTTCCTGTTTCTCATTCAACGACACACAAATAAAAAAACAAACAACCAATGATGCAGCATCACCTCTATCTTAAAAGCCTCAATCTGCTCCTCATTCATCTCCGCGCTGGGCCCCAACTCAGAGCTCCGCAGTGAGGCCCCTCCCCCCTCTGTCTGGGCTCCACGATAGGGCTCACACTCTTAGCGTTTATTAGGTTTCTCACAGAGATGCTAAATAATGAATGAAAGGGCACTGGGGAGCTGTCTTTTTACCATCCCGATTATTACTGCCATCCATCAGACATGAGGCTATTAAACAGACATGTGACAAACTAAGGAAAGAGAGAATGGCCAATCACAGGTACCTGGCAGATAACGTAATGCAAAATTCAGGTTTGTGTGTTCCCACAGACTTTTTTTTCTTACTTACTCAGTCAGACATCTTGCTTGTAACATAATAAACACACTGATGAACAGCAAAACAGAGAAAAGACGGTGTTGCAGGAAGAAAAACTGATAATGAAAGGAGAAAGTAAAGATAAGGGCAGTGCAGCAGAGCAGCAAGATAGAAAGTGGGAGACAGACATTAAGAGATTCATATTTCCTGCTATGCCACAAGACTCCAGGATGATCAAACCAACAACTGTGTGCAGACAGATGGACTTGCAGCCTCTCTCTGTCTCTCTCTCATTAGTAAACACCATCAGTATTGCGCACAGTTGCCCCAGCCATTAACACAAACTCAATGCCCCTGTGGGTATCAAACTCCCCATTAACTCACAATCTCAACCACTACTTCCTGCTATTAAGGCATATGTTGTTTGTGCATGCATGTAAAAGCTAAAGCACACAAACACACACACACACACACACACATGCATAAATGTAAGAACTTACAAGCCCTGCAATGCAACAAAGACACGCACTTGCACGCTTTAAAGACAGATGTGGGAACATCCAATCACACCCTCCATAAACCTTAAGTCTCCATTAGCGGATGTTCACTGGGATGTTCTGTTTAAGGGTCCCTCTTCTGTTATCAAACCACTTTGTTCCTTCTTTACATGGTAGCCAAGCTATTATCAATAGAGCCAGCATTCCCAAAAGCATCACGTGTGGGGTTAATGGTAGCCATTGTGGTGGGGCGATACCGTATGAAGACAAAAATGTGTCAACCGTCAGATTTCCATACGGTTCATGTTCTAAATGTGGAATATCCTCTATCTCTCAGGCTGCATTAGACCATAGTGGACAATGTTGCACTTGATTTGATAGTTTATCTGTCATTCCAATCTATAAAGGGTTAAATTAAACAGTTTCTCAAGAGAGATTTCAGAAAATGTACTATATCACTATATTGACATTGCGAATGAAAACTACAGTGCATGCACCATTATGGAAGATTTAATCCATATAACTCACTTCTAGTAGCCATCACTGTTTTAATTGCTTCCTCGTTGACTCATTCGACTTTTCCTACATAATAAACGCTCAATAGTTTAGTTCAGTGGGTCCCAACCTGGGGGACGGGACCACCACAAGGGGTCGCAAGTTAAATCTGAGGGGTCGAGAGATTATTAACAGGATAGCAAAGCAGATAAAACAAACATATTTCTGCTACGCAAAATTATGTTCACTTTTCAGACTTTCCTTTAATCTCTGCTTTTCTCTTGACATTTTCTCTTCAGTATGCAACCGGTTATGGGTTTACTCTACAGTGATTAATAAATTGAGATTTTGGACACTTATTAATTCTAATCATTTCACATTATCACTGATTTAGCAAAGTCTTCACATTATAAAGCATAAGTACTTTACATTAGCAAAAAGTAGTGTGCAATACATGCTATGGACACTGCTTTTTTGTTCCATTGTAGGAATTGTTGAGGGCAGTACGTAATCCATAAATTTCACACCTGAATAAAATGGAAAAAAGCAAATGTAGTGCACTAGGTAGCAAATAGTGACTGAAAGGGGAAGTGAGAAACTCTGAAGCATCTCTTCACCTTCTAACCTGAAGTTGACCTCTTAATCATTCATTCAAAATAGTCACCATGCTTGCTCTTCACTAAGTGCTTTACTGTGTCAGAAGAGCTAAAAGGCAGAACAATATGAAACTGTGTGTGTGTGTGTGTGTGTGTGTGTGTGTGTGTGTGTGTGTGTGTGTGTGTGAAGGAAGAACAGAAAAGGCAACCAAGAGCAACACAAGAAAGAAACAAATATAATGAATACATGAAAGACCCAGTGGCTAACAACTAGAGTAATGAGTCACATAATCCTGATGACCTTCATATTTTTATCACATATTTATTTCCCTGCACTTATTTATATTTGATTTAGTATTTGGGAGAAAACATGAGACACACATTTTTTTAAATCTTTCAGTTGATGTAATCGACCTTCAAGTTATTTACTCTAAACGTATAAGTGTGCACTAAATACATGCACGCAAAGCCAAACACTCGGAAATTAGTTCAAATATCTAAAACTGTTTTCAAATATTTTTCTGCTCAGCTCTGGAGGCTTCAAATGAAAGTACACACACTGCCTATAAATGAGTGTGTGTCTGAAACTGAAGTCAGATTATAAAATCTATATATTTAATTACCATGTTTTCCAGTTCAATTTTACCTAAATAATTCAAGCGTTCTCGATCAGTGTAGCCCACTTAGGAATCACGACTAGTCTACACACACTTATTCCTCTCCACTCTCTATCTCCCCCATCAAATCTATTGTGGATTACCAGACGATAGGCCTGATTTCACATGGGCTCAGGCTATTAACGCCCTGACCTTGGATTTCAACCAGGCAATTTGTCTAAGAGCTGGCACACCCTTAGCTGCCCTGCCTGACTCCGTCCAAGATCCATGATTGGTATGGGTGGCAGTAACTCTCCTACTGTCTGCCCGTCCGCCTCCACCCCCCTGAAAAATGTCTCTTCTTTACCACTCAAGGGTTATGCTTAAATTGCTGTGATGAACTACTTCAGATCCATCACTTGCAATTCTCTTTTCTCTCTTGCCCATTAGTCTTACTTAGATTTATCACTTAGGCATCCATGTGTCTCTCTGTTTCTCAATTTTTACATAAGTGGTCCTACCTGGTGAAAAAGTAATCTTCTTAAATCTCCACATCATCTGTCCAAATGTGGTCCTTTTACACCAAAGGGCCAATTTACACCTGGTATTAATCAGTGATCTATATCTGGATATTATCTGGATAATGACATCCGATCGGAGTTAGGTGACCTTTCAAGTTGTTGGGCAGATGTTTTTCTTAAGAATATGATAATGCTGTGCAGACTGCAATCACACCTGGCTGAGATCCAATCACAATGTGAGCCTGACCACCTCCAAAGTGCATTTACAACATGCGTTTTTCATTATCCAGACAAGATATCTACAGATTTTATGCTAATGCAAGGTGTAAATCGGGTCATATTGTCCCAAGAACTCAGGAACTCCAGGAACAAAACTGTTGCGTTCTTAAAATGGTAAAAAGGTTCCTGGGGCCCCTTGCTCAGAGCAGGTAATTGTATCTAATCAGCAGTATACCTAGCTTTCAATCTGTCCATCAAACCATCAGTTTGTCATCACACTAAAGGTTGCTTTACGTCACTTACTGTATTTTTGCATTGGTCCTTTTACTTTATCTGACCAGGATGGTCTTTTGGGATCTAAATCTCCTTTTTGGGAGAGTCCTGGTCAAAATGCTATAGCACAATTATGTCACATAAACCAACATGGACACCGTGTATTAAAGGAAGAAGAGTAAGGAGAGGTGTAAAAAGGGGTTGAAAAAAAAGCCTTAAAAGGAACCAAACCACACGTACAGACAACAGAAAATGAAGGAAAAATTGCACCATTTCCACAAATGTGTATGTGTATACCCAACATGGATCCATCCATCCATCAAGTTCAGATATAAAAAGCCCAGCTCAGTCATGACTAGGCCTCTTCCTCTCATCAGCACTGAGGCCCATTGTTGAAGCTTCATTAATGCACAAATTAACTTCCCCTTACTCTCTCTCTCTGCAACAGTTTATCTGCAGTCCATTTACTTATGTGGTTATCATAGCCTGTGTCCCATCATCATGCCTCCTCCCCCTTCCCCCCCATTCCCTTTTGTATCTCCCTCCCTCTATTTGTTCTCCCATTTGTTCTCCCTCTTTACTGTTCACCTCTTTCTCTATCTCAAATGCCTCACTGGCAGCGGCTCTGTGAGTGGTTATCAGAGAAAATTATGCTTCTGTTGCAAACAAATAGCTCTTTTTTTTGTTTCTCCTGTTGTATTCTGCTCAGAGAGGGAGACAGAAAAGTGTCTCCAGTGAAATCTGCCTGCTCCTGGCCTTGAAGAATGCACCTCCATTAAGGATTCAGGGGAGAGTTAGCCACCAGCCAGCTGGGCCTAATGGCACGGCAAGGCTAATGCAGAGCTAACAAACACACACATACACTATACACGGATAAGAGCTTGAACACACACATAGACACACACACACAAACAGACACCCTTTAATATCACAGCCTACTGACTGATGGCAATGAGCATATGTTCAGCAAACAAATGGCAAATAGGAATCAGAAGAATATAGATTAAACATCAATAAGTCTAAACTCATATAAAGGCCACACACATACAGCACAGAAGACCCAGATAAGCATTGAGTTTGAAACAAAACAACAAATATCAATATCTTAAAGTCCTCCAAATCTTATCTTTGATTGTCTACATAACGCTCAGCTGCGCAACTCTGTGTTCTTGTGATGCAGTTAATGTGGCTAATTTGAGACAGAGGGCTGCAGTCGACACTTGATTTGAAAGAATCTAACTTCCAGGCGAGCCTGATTCCAGCTAAACCAACACTCCAGCTGCTAATTGATTATCACCCCAGACAGATAGCTGGGAGTTTTGGGACTAGAGCCAATGGCAGCAACACTCTTCTCAGCTGGAATATTTGATTTATTCAGCGCATAGTGTACTTTTAAAAGTATTTAGACTACAAGGCTCTATTGACCCTCATGCCTCCCAGTTTTGGTGCTTGTGTATGCACCCTGCTGGTCTCAAGTCAAGACTATACACAGCAGTTTAGCAGTTCTTCCCTGGAGCAACCAGTTCTCCTCTGCTAGAGTACTACCTGGCCTCAGGTTTGCATTGTGTCAGTGCGTTTGTGGTAATTTGATACAAAAAAACTGCAATACGTTGATCTTGACAGTTCAATCTTGAGCTTTGGAACTTACAAAACAATGTCAACTCAATGTCCACTTGTCTTGGAGCTTTCGGCTATATCAAACAGTGCTCATCAGCAAAGTGAGTGTGCACAGTTGCCGATGCTCAAACTTCCCATGATTCTGAGGATTTGTAGGACTTCTCATCCAATAGGATGAACAAGTCAGTGAGTGGTCCTCAAGTTGGGGTTGATTTGTCAACTGTGGTAATATGATGTATTAAGAAATATGCACCATGTAAGCAAGTAAATAAGTAATTTGAGAGCCTCTAGAGCCTCAAGAGAAAGAAATAATGCATTGCTTATTGTTTGCATGTTGCATATTCCTAAAGGGGCATTCCACTGATTTTACACACAGTAAAGTTCAGTGTACTAGTCATGGGAAATACTACTCAACTTGTGACAGTTGTCATGTGTAGCTCAAGAGGGAGCCTTCAAATTTCAAAATATTAACCCTGATGATGTCATAGTGATGTCATCAGGGTTATCTCGGATTGGGATTGAGACACAAAATGTATAACATAAAGCTTGCATTATAAGATGGAGGTGTGGGGTTTGAAAGAAGTGGGCATTTAGGGGTCAGGAATGGTAATGGTGGAGCGTGTGACCAGCTTCAAATTCTTGGGGATCTACATCTCGCAGGACCTCTCCTGGTTGACTAACTGCACCTACCTGGTTAAGAAGGCTCACCAGCGCCTCTTTTTTTTTGAGGACTCTAAAGAAAAACCACCTTTCTTCAGACATCCTGGTGAAC
Source organism: Maccullochella peelii (assembly GCA_002120245.1). NCBI lineage: Eukaryota > Metazoa > Chordata > Actinopteri > Centrarchiformes > Percichthyidae > Maccullochella > Maccullochella peelii. The sequence continues at coordinate 41,675 of LKNJ01000730.1, forward strand.
TTCTACCGTTGCACCATCGAGAGCATCCTAACCAACTGTATTACAGTTTGGTATGGGAAGTGCTCTGTCTTGGACCGGAAGGCGCTGCAGAGGGTGGTGAAAACTGCCCAGCGTATCGCTGGAGCCTCACTTCCTGCTATTGAGGACATCTATAGGAAGCGTTGTCTTAGGAGAGCAAAAAACATCAGCAAAGATTACTGCCATCCAGCACACGAACTGTTTGCCTTCCTGCCCTCTGGGAGGCGCTACAGCAGCCTCCGGACTAAAACCACCAGGTTTAGGAACAGTTTTTTTCCATCGGCTGTCTCTCTGCTGAATTCTAACCCCCCCCCCAATACACACGC
>LKNJ01000730.1:42071-125831 GCA_002120245.1 Maccullochella peelii
CCACACACACACACACACACACACACACACACACACACACACACACACTCACCAACCTCCCTGGACTGAATTGAAATTGACATCATTGCATTACTAAGTATTCTCTTTTAATTTGCATACATTAATAAATATCATTACACTATTGTACATTCAAACTGCACATTCTGCCTTTTTTGTATATACTTTTTGTACATGTTGTGAATATTCATATATCATTCCATATCCTGTATATTTATATTCATATTTATGTTCTTTTACTGCTTATGCACTTCTGGTTGGATGCTATCTGCATTTCGTTGCCTTGTACTTGTGACATGTGCAATGACAATAAAGTTGAATTTAATCTAATCTAATCAAATGAAAGACACTACTGAGTTACATTATGGGACATGTAGGATCCAGTGTTTTTTCCCCTGGAGGTCTGGGACCCCATTGCAGTTGCCCACTTTGCTTGACTGGTAATCCAGCCTTAGCAAGAGGGGAAAAAGCATTTCACTCAAGCGGAGGTGACAGTGGTGTGAAGGGAGGTAGGGTGAGAACAAAGTAACTCACAGGGGACAGTGCGGAGGTAGAGGTTGTCCCGGATGATCTGCTGCAGCTCGTGGTCCACCGAGCCTTTCTGGAAGCGAAGGTTGAGGTAGTGGCGCAGGTCCTTGTCTATCACGCCCCCTGGAGGAACACAAGGGACGGGAATGAGTAATCAGAATCAGACCTCCTCCATCAAATCAATCACTCTGACATGAAAGGCTGTAAAAAAAAAATCCTGTAGAACTTAAGAAATTGCTGGAGAGAAAATAACCTACTCAGGCCTTGATCAGAAATGTGGACAGCTGGATGTGTTTGTGAATTATCCAGAAGAAAAAAATTGTTCTCTGTGCAATTTCCAAACTTCAAGAGCAAGCAAAGGAAGCTCAAAACACTGTAGCGACAAATGACCCAGAAATCACTGAAAACCACAGTAAACAATTTGAATTCGCTAAATCCCAACAAACAAACAGCCAACACTAATTAATACACTCTGCCCTCTCTAGGGTTCAGCATCTGTCAAGAGCAGCCACGGATTGGTGGAGGTGTTAATTGGAGCGGTGACCAAACACGTGTGGACAAATGTCTACATATAAATCACCTGCGGACTCCCCCAGGGGCTGTTTGTACTTCCATTCCCTTCTCCCGCACCCTCACCCTCACCTGAGCCCCCACTGTCTCTCCAGCAGCCCTGGTTCTGTGAATGGACTTCCACTTTAAACAAGTACATCTCGCTGGCTCAGCAGGACAAAGATTAAAAAAAAAAAAAGTGATGGAGGGAGCGACAGAGGTATGAATGGAGATATGGGGATAAGAGAGATGGAAGGCAAGGGCAAATCCCATGGGGGAGTAGAAAGGGGGAGCAAGCTAAAACAAGCATTAACTCCACCCCCCACCCCTCCTCCTTCAAAACAAATACTCCATCTATCTACTCTGCCACACACTCACAATCACATTTCAAATGGAGACAGGACAGGACGGATGAGAGGACTGACGGGGGGTGGGGGTGGGGGTGGGAATGGGGGGGTGGGGTGTTTAGCTCGACTTACGTTACTTAAGGGATTCCTCATGGTGCCGCTTTAACCAACACACTTGTCATTCTTGTTACTCCTCTGCATAGAAGTAAAGCAGCAGAGAGACAGACGGAGTGGGTGCACAGGCTGAAAAGACATTCGTCTAACCTTCATCATCATCCTCTTTAAAGCAGCAACTTGGCACGGTGCCACATAGCATTTAACCCCCCCCTTCTTTTTCCCTCTGTGATCCTGAGGCAGTGATATCCGAAGCATGATATGCTACACATGTCAGCAGCACACACATGTGCAGACAGATGCATCCGAAGATTCATACACAATGCAACCAACATTAAAAGCGCCCCGACAGAAGGTGGATGAAATAGTAGGAAATATAATGATTGGCACATTAATTCAGGAATAACCCAGTTTGGAAGTTTTCTGTCATATTGGGGAGATCTATTATTTAGCACATTCTGGTTCTTGCACGAACCCACACACACACACACACCATTAATCCATCAGAGCAGAACTAATTCACGAAGCGCTGCATTATATTCATGCAAACCTGAATTACAGAGACCGGCTCCATCTGTGTCTCTGTCAAAGACGTGGAGCAGCACGACCAGCCAATTTACATTTGCATGAGAAACGAAGCCAAGCCAATGAATCTGCATACTGAAAAGGTGAGCAGACTCAGAATCACACGCGCACACACACACACGCATATTAACACACTAAATGGCACCTCTTGTGCGGACAGCGGTTGTGCAGCCGGTATAGTGTCAGAGTCCTCTTTCCACAGGTTTTGTGATGCAAATAATCTCCGCTGGAGGAAATCTTGCGCTGGATCTTTCCGGCTGGAATCCCCCCCTCACCGTAATGTCCTGTCCCTCAGGTCCCCAACTCTGTCTCTGTTTGCCCCAATCTAGCCACTACCAGCCAGCCCGGGAGCCGAATCGCCTCCCTCTGCACTCCACGGTGGAGAGATGAAACAGGAGAGAGCGCGGAAGAGTGAGTGGCTGAGAGACACCGAGGTGCAGAGAGAGTGTGTGAGAGAGAGCGGGAAAGAGAAGGGGAGATGTGTGTGTGTGTGCAAGAGAGTGTGTGTCGCTGCCAGTGAGGGAGAGCAACCGTTGAAGCGCGGCTCTGGCGGTGGGGACAGATCGCACTGAGATCCCTTTTTTCTGTTTGGTCCCTCCAGATTCTCAGGTCCTACAATGCCCCCCATCTGCAGCATGGGGCACTACATCTGCTTTATATGCCTCTTTCAGATTAAAAACCATCCCCTGACACATCTGCCCCCCCCACCCCCTCAGCTTATAGCATCCACATGGCCTGGATCTGACCTTCTTCCACCGTCAACATCCACGTGCTGAAACTAAACATTATGTTTCAGCCAAACAAGCAAGCAGAATTCCTACTAATTAGGTTGTTGTTTGTTTGTTGTGTGTTTAGCAACCAACACAAGTGGTTTCTGGTGACTCTTCTGAGGTGCAAACTTCACCCATTCTGGTCATTTATCTCCTTCTCCTCGTCCCCTTTTCCTTTGGTGATGCCATATATTTATGTGCTTGTATACACATTTGCAAGCCCACAAACACAGCTTGACTTTAAAGGCTACTGCATCGAAATGGAGCCGAACAATGTCAGATTTTATGGGTGTTATTTCAGTTTTCAGAGCAATAATAAACAGAAAATATGAAAGAGTGTCCAGACTTCAGACAGACATCTATATATAAATAAGACGTGTCCTTTGAGATGTCTGTGTTCTGACATATATTTAACTACATTTATGTGTAAAGTACGGCTGCAGCAAACGTTTATTTTCATTATCTGTTGACTTTTCATTTTTATTATTATTATTATTATTTTATCTATAAAATGTCACAAATGAGGAAAAATGCCCATCCTAATTTTCCCAGAGCCCAGTGTGACATCTTCCATTTGCTTTATTTGTCCAAAACCCAAAGATATTCAAGATATACAATGATACAGAGCAAAGGAAAGCAGCAAATTCTCATGCTCAAGAAGCTGGAACCAGCAAGTGTTTGGCTTTTTTGCTTGATAAATAACTCAAAGATGTGACTCACAAACTTTTTTAGTGATGCCTGAGAACAATGTAAGCGCTCCCACCACATCCATTTCCCCAATGAGCAAATTATTTTAACCTTTACCAAAATATGTGGCAAAATTGGTAATAAAAGGAGCCAACTTGAATTATATTGAAATAACATTATCAAGAACAAAACACATCCCATGCAAATGAAAAATGCAAGTTCAACTTTTCCCAAACTGCTAGAGTTTGTAGACACAAAAGATATGAGACTTTGCTGCTATAATGACTGTGAAACTGAGCGCAAGAAAGGCTTCTTCATATTTTGGATTTAACTGGCATGTTTGATTGACGAGCATCACCGGTTTTTCTTCTCTTCCCAGTCAAACATCTGTCCATTTTACACTTTTTACTGTCTGAATAAATCTCATGAACCTGAATCTTTTAGCATTTTGACAAAAGTCAAATGGCTAAAGAAATTAATCAGAAACAATATATTTTTTTAACAGGCACAAATCTGTCCTCAAGTGCTACCCTTACAACATCTGTTATTTCTGCGAGGAATCCTGGTTCTGTTTAGTTATTTCTCCCAAATTAATCATCTTCTTCTTCCTCGTCACACGCACACCACCGCACTAGCTTATCATTGGATTACCACTGGATTATCAATACTGTTGTTGATGATCTGTTGATCGGCTGAACAATAAATCAACTAATCTTTTCAGTACTGAGTATATGTGACCATCAGAGGAGCTGAGCTTCAGTAATAAGTCAGAATGAGGTTCCTTTCACTGGCACTGAGCAGCAGTTAGAACACACACTGGTGACTGCAGCTCTCCTCAATATGGCCCAATATTTGGTATCCAAAAATAGATTCTATGTGTGTGTGTGCACATACAGCAGTGCAAGAGAGTCTAATTCTGCTGCGCCTCCACTGGTCTGGAGTCAGTGAGGAGTATGAGGGTGAAGGAGGTCATTTAAAACAGATGTGATGCTCTCTCTCTTGAGGTTGTTCCTTATCAGTTCTTGCAGCTCTGACTGCGCCGAACAGAGCATGAGCCAATCAGCGGAACATGGCAACACTATCAACATGCATTTATTCACATTATTATCCCAGTTATTATTTCCACTTTGACCTTGCGGAAAGGTAAAAGAAATGGTGCCGTGCACACAAGACATAATGATAAGAGATGAAACGACTCATCCTTGCAGTTTAGGAAGCATTTCTAGCATGTTTAGAGCCATACGCAGCCATGATAACTATTTCCTAAACAGATGGGTGAATGGAAACCGTTGTTGCTCTGCAGAAGAAGAGAATCCACCATTTAAGCTCAGCAGGTGTCATGTAAATCCCCTGGGAGGCCGGGAAAGAGAAAGAACAGCCTTTGGAGAGTCAAAAAACAAGAGAGCAGCTGGTTCCTCCGGGGGATAGAGGTGCTATAAGAGCTAACTGCCTCATACCCTGGCACAAACTAGTGGAGCTCACAGAGGAGCGCTGACTGCCACTGCTACTTCACTCAGGTGAAGCTGAGCTGGAGCAGCGCTTAACCTTAAAGGGATGGCAGAGCTAAACTGTGGGATATGTTCTTCCTATTCATTTGCTTTTATCAATGTAAATTAAGCCACATCTTATAACAACATTTAGATTTGATTGTTTCAACAGTTCAAAAAGCTCAGAAGGAGTTCTGTGTTAAAAACTGACTCAACACAAGCCCACAAGGTCATCATGATGGACATAAATGCAGAACACACACGCATATAAAGCACACCCAAAGTATTAAACAAAGACTTCAGCAGCATTGTGACAGCCAAGTCTTCAAAGTCTCCTGCAGAAGTCTGAAAACTTTCTACTCTACCAAGAAAAATACAGCATGGAGGGTGTGCTGACAGCCAGTCAGAGCTTGGAGCGCCGTCATCTGAGCCACGCTGACAATATTTATCACACCCTGCTCCGAGGGCGCCCGTCGGCAGTCACATATGTAGCATTATCACGCTGTGCGTATGCGTGTGTGCGTGCATTAAAGTCAGAGAGAGTGCCAGCAGACAGCTGTTTGGATAATCAGACTAATTAAAAGATCAGGATGGGCTTAAAACCTTGCCAGTTTCACCAGACACACACTGATTAGTCTTCAATGAACATGTATAATGCCAACTCTGTGGTGAAATTGATGGAATTCGTACGCCAACTGGCTTTCAGATGGGTTTACACACGCACACACACACACACACACACACACACACACAAAGATTGAAATAAAATGTTGGGACAAATGTTTTGTTCCTACACCACAATGTGGTTAATGTGACAATAGCATGTATTGGCACTCATCATCACATAATGTTATCTGCTTTTGCTGAACCTTTGAATTCTGAATTTATGTTGGCAACTGCTCCAGGCAGTCACTGATTTCCATTCAATTCAAGAAGCAAAATCAACTAACTTGCATGAGAAAGTATACAAGATTTGCAGTGAATGGGCTAAAACATGGAAAACCTCTGGTCTGTGGGAGACTGTAGAAAACGACAGCTTCAGTCATTTCAGCAAATCACTAAACAAAATCTTTTTGTGCTCAAGTGATAGTATGTGTGAGTGTGCCTAAAACTGATCAAACCTTAACCATAGTGTTGTTAGTGATGGACATGATAAAAACGAATTTAACAGTCACTTGTAACAGTTTTGGAAGGCACAGATCGTCCTGCATCCTGCGTCAGATCAGAAAATACGTCATGTCATTCTGGAGGGCATGGACAAACAAACGTATTTTGTCATTTAATTTGAAAGACTTGTTCCTTAAGAGGAAAAGCCCAAATAAGCTCGGTATTTTGGAATCAAACACCAGTCATCAGAGTTGAAAGCAAATGTATGCACCTGTTCACAATATCCTTGTACTACAGTACCTGCTTCTATTAGTGCCATGAAATCTTTACACACAAGCAAATGATTTGCCTTTTAAGAAATTGCTCTAATTTCGTGAAAGTACAGGACACCAGCCTGAAATACACACCCACACAGTCTCTCCAGCTCTCTGAATCCCACAGGTGATCACATAGCGTAACTTCCTTCTGTTGCTTTATGCTGACCATCCCCAGCTCACCCATTGCCATTGAAATCCACTCAGCCCACCAGCTGCCTGCTTGTGTGCGAGCATGTCTCCTGGCGGGGGAGGCCTGGTGCATTTTATCCTGGGAATGGGACACTGATAGTGCTGCTGGAGCAGGAAATGGAATATGCCATTAATGTGCCGCCTTGCCTTCCAGTGGCCACACTAAGCAGTGGGTTGATGGGAAACAGCATGGGAGAGCAGCCTGGTACCTCACATTTCTGAACCTGTCTCGCATTCAAACACATATGGCTCCATTTATACCTGTGATCTGTGTCCAGATTTGCTTTTTGGATAGGGACCAATCCCAGCACACTTTTTATAAGGTTATCCCTGATATTTGCATGAACTCTTGTTTTCTGTATTTATCTGCATTCTGGTCTGATGTCATTTTGTCTACTACTGTATGTACAGGTGAATATGTGGATAGACAGCACTATAAGGGCACGGTCATCAAGTTTAATTACATTTTTTGCACATGCTCACATTTGTATTTGGTGTTTTTCTGGAATTTTTAACACAAAGATTGGCTGAACTTCATTTGAACCTGGTTTTGCATAAAAGCACGTGATTACACAGGGTGCTCTACCTCCACCGAGCAAACTAATTTGCATGCATGTACGCTATTGGGTCACACATCTCTTAATATTCATATCCTTAAGAGCTGAACAAAACTGCTGTTACTGGTCACCTTTTAGATTTTAAGTGTCCCCCCTGGATAGATCTATGGTTATTTTTATTTCCTTGTTAGTGTGACCAAATGCAAGCTATTTTTGTTACTTTCAGTGTATCTTGTGTCCATTTGTTCCTTTGTTAACCTAGAAAACTTTGTGTGTAAAGTGATCATACATGGCAGGTAGCACTGAGTAGTAAAACTATGGAATTGGATTTTACCACTAGCCCGTATGTGTTGTATTTCTGTGAAATGAGCCATAAGAAAGCTATAGTATATAAGCTCAATGTAGTTTTACGTGCTCAAGGTTGGATGCCCGAAGAACATCAATCCACACAGCATGGTATTTATCAATACACGCTGTGATATCTGCCAAAGGTTGGGTGAGGATTCCTCCAGAAGCCGTATACTAATGTTAAATGATGTCTTGACCTGTCATTGGCCTCCACAGCAGACATCAGGCTGTGCCGTCATAAATCAACTGAACCATCAAACAAGTAACACCATTCTCTGTGCCTGAAGTAAGCTACATTTGAGATTCTAAACCTCTGAATCCTACCTTTGCCCGAGCACAGAGCTAAATTTGGCTGCCCACGCTGGCTTGACTGGCAGTTTTACCTAAAAGCCACTGGCTGCTGCTAAGTACTTCAGCACTCGCTTATGTCTCCAGGTATATCACCTTTGTGAAAGGCTTGTGTTACACCTCGCAGAGAAGCTATGCCTGAACACATGCAAGAGCACATGGGGCAAGATTCTGGGAATATGGAAGTGAATCAAAGGTTGCACCTAACATGGATCCTGCCTTCCCTCAAACCCCACACTTGACTCCATCTGATTATACAGCTTATCAAATCAATCACCAATGACCCTGGTTTGGCTGAGAGACTGTCTTTGCACATCTAGCTGCCTATTCTTGCCTCTGAATCCCCTGTACAACCGTTTTCCCTTCCCCACTGTTGTCAATTTGCCCCATAAAGACTGCCATTTGCCCATTCCAACCTCCCCCAATGCCCATGTCGCACCTTACCTACAATAACCTAATGTGTAAGTGCTACCTGTGACTCATAAACTGCCTCCCTTGGGTTCCACTTCATATCCTGACATATCTGACCTTACCTTTGCACATTTAAACTCCTCTTTTAAACTGGATAAGGGAAACTCCAAAATTCCTGCTGAGACAGCCTGGGGCTCGCAGCCATTTTCTAATGTAAAAGCTAATAACTCACTTATGTACTCTGAAAGGAGTGCATCATATTGTAAAGAGCCACAACCACCGGGGCAGCAGACCAACCTGCAGATACCACAGCTTGAAAAACTTGATCTAGATAGCATTTTTTCCTAACCTGTATTCATAAGGGTATTCATGTGATTTACAGTACAAAACATATAAAGTTTCTAAAAAGTTGGTGACAGATTCTGCCAAATATACAGGTTTCTCCTGCATTGTTCAACACTACAAAGATCTTGGCAAGTAGGGTAGTTCTCTCAACTCTAACGAGCAAATTAGCCAAATGACCTGTCAATCACACATTAAAGGCAGTGCCCTGGAAAGAGCGGTGTTACATATTTGGACCTTTTCATTCTGTGATCCTCAGCAACGCCCAAAGCAGTAAATGAAGATCATAAAATGTGAGTGAAGCCTGAATTCTCTCTGCTCCTATTGCCATCAACTAAGTAACTGCATCTTGCCACCTACCTAATCTTTTAATGCAACTGCCTTCCTTTCTCCAGCAGTCCAAACATTACTGCTGTGTGGCCAGCCAATAATGCATCAAATAGAATAAAACTCCAAAACCAGTCACTGTTTGAATATAGCTGTGTAATGACATTCACATAACCTGGCTCTTCTATCTCCTCCCTTTTAGTCCTTTCTGCTATTCTCTTTGTCGATTCATTTCCCTCCCACCTTTCTTTCACATTCTCCTATTTCAGGCTATTTTTCCCCCTTCTCCCCTTTTCCTTGTTTCTATATTTCTAGAAGAAACATAATCCTCAAATGGGGTTATTTATTTAATTCATTGGCAGTGTCAGCAGTTTCAAGGAGCAACTGAAAGGGCTTTGTTTGCTTCATACAGGGAATGGATTTAGATTGACAACACAGATAGGTATATCAAAGTCCTGCCATCATATACAATGCATGTCTGACACTAGTACACAACAAACAGTAGGCTGGGATGTAGGAGAGTAAAGGTAAGTAAGTAAATCTGTGTAAATCTTTAGCATCAAATTCAACTTTGGTTAACTTTGACACAGTAATTTAAAAGTTTAGTTTAGTGAACCTTGACACACAAATTCAGGCTGACCAATTGCAAACCATCTTGACAGTACTAACAGTACTTTGAGGGAACGAAGAGAACTGGAGAGTCCAAAATGGATGAAGCTAGCTGTGTGGCACCATCCAGTTTTATTTAATCCTTCTCTGCCAAATGAGAAGCAATTGCAATAGAGTTTTCCTCTTTGTATCCATTTTGCCACAAACAGAACTAGCCACAATCTACAGTAGCCACTGCACAACCCACAAGTAGTCCCTATTTCACCAAACTTCTAGTACCATCTATTTCGTGAAGGTGCGCAAATGAATTTCTGGTGTGACTGGGCACAAAGGAGAAGAGCAGATGGTAGGACACTAAAGAAGAGGGCATTGAGAGGAATGAGAAAGTCGATAAAGATAAGGTGATTTCAGACTGTCATGGGTGTGCCCTTCCACTGAGGAATCAAAAGCAGGGAGACATTGACACTAGAGCGAGCACATCGAAGCTGCTCCCATAGGATGTCTTTGAAGTCCAAGAGAGTGTGAAATAGCCTCTCACCTTGGTTGACTGGTGGAGTAGTGCATCCAGACTCAACACACTAATGTCACTGTGCCAGTAGCTCAGTCAGAAGGAAAACTCCCCTCGCTAAACACGACAAGGATCCATCTCCTGCCATCTCCTGTCAAACTGTCGCCTTAAAAACATGTAATTTGCCTGCAACACTGCGACGGTTTTACAGTTTGAAGCCACAAAGAAATTCATCCCCTCTGAGAGATGGAGGCTTTCAGGCGTATGCAGTGGACAGAGCGGTAAAAAGGCCAAGCAGACAAACTCAGTGCTTAACAATTTGGTTGCCTTGACAACAATATTACTTCTATCATAGTAAAGACAGCAGTAACCGACCCAGTGAGGTAAATCTCACACAATGTTATAATTAATTTCATGTATTCCCATTTTGCATATCCGGGTATGTCTATTACCTTAGAACAAAAGACACCACACAGATAATTTAAAGAATTTAAACTTCAAACCCTTTCAACCATAACACCCTGAGTTTACAGAGCATCTATAGTAGTTAGCAATATTTGTATTAATTACTATAACTTTTGATGAATCAAAGAAAATGTGGATCCTTGCGCTGAACTCCTGGAGCTCAGAGAAGTGATGATTAGTGCAGAGAAGACATGAAGGGACAGAATAAAACTGACAAAGAGAAGATGACATGGTCGGCTAGAGCTTTCTCCCCTGAGACAAGAGTGCATACCTAGAAGGGAAGGGACCGGTAAAGATCAACATTTTGTTTCTTAATTGGGCTTTCTTTTAAAGGCAGGGCCTGCATCCAGTAATCAGTGATGATGGAGCCATTTAGCTCTACTGAACTATATAAAAATCCACAGAGGAGATGAGAGGAGTAGGGCTTTTGACGATAAAAGGAGAATATCTATCTGTGATGTTTCTGAACTACAGGCTGGTAATGGTGGTCTACGTGGTAGTAAAAAAGGTAAGTTGTGGCAGGCAAAATCACAAACTCGTTTGGATAAATGATGCATTTGTTTGCTGTGTCCTTGGAATGTCCTCCCAGGGTTTTTTCAAACCAGTCATTTAAAGAAAAGTCAACTTCTAAGTCAACCTAAATAAGTCAGACGGGCAAGAAACACGAGAAGTCAGAAAGGTTTTACACAAACCCCCAGGTTAGCCAAACCCAGGTTAGGTTTAACTTTGATCTACCGTACTTACTGTATTAGGGATTATTAACGACATTTTCGGTGCGCTCACTTTCGGTTTTAACTCCAAATAAAGTGGTCTAAATAATCAAGCTAAACTCTTGGCTTGTTTACAACCAGTCTGGTTTACTAATGTAGGTTTACGTAATTAAAACCTGGTTCTTGTGACTTGAAATGACACTTGTTCAAAATTGCGATCCTCCTAGAGAGGAGGGAAGAGGAGGAGAAATCTTGCACACAATATCGCCACAAAGTATTGTGAATTACTTTTTTTCTCTATAAGAACCAAACACATGGCCTTGTTAATGGTGTAGTACATTACCACCTCACTGAAGCTTCACTGTTGATGTCAGGTGTCTGGTTGAACTGAGTGATGGCTGAGTCAGGGTGACTCCAACACAATTACAGGAAACCGGGGCTTATTTTTATCATTGGGTCGCTAGCTAATAGACGAGCCATAATGGCTGCCACCGGGCTTACTCCTACGCATTGTCACTGTTACACCAGAGTTCTCATTACACCTTGCTGGGGCCAATTTAATTGAACTAACCCAATCAGAGCCCAGGAGCGCTCCGGTCTGCTGAGCTCAGCAGCGCTGGTAATAGAAGCTGATGGAAGAAAGATTAAAAATGTTGCTGCTGAATCACGCTCTGCATATCCCACATTCCCTGCTATGTTTATTTGTGCTGGCAGAGATGAATTATGGGAAATGATACGGCCGGCGTATAAGCCGCTCATGTAGCTTTCTGAGAGCAAACAGAGCTGAGATTATATTCTATGTAAATGTTTCTTTAGCAAGTGTAATGGGCTAAAGTGGTGCATGTGCAAAGTGAGCTGTTGAATATTCCTTTTCAATTATGTTTTAATGAACTGTGACATTGTGAGGCTCAGAGGGGAAATGTAGATGAAATATATTTGCTTGAAATTTAATTTTAAAGAGGGGAAACTGCAGGGGGCCTGTACAGAGATGCACAGAGAGATGTTGGCTGCCTGATTTCACATGCACAAACAACCACAAACACACATACACTCACACGAGCTGAAAGTAATCCATCAAGTCTTTCTCTCTTCACACACACACTCCGATTTTAAGTGATTTAATAGTTTTTTCTCACTGACTCACACTCAAACACACACACACACACACACACACGTTTACAACTGAGATTTATGGAAAGCTAGCCCAGTGTGACCTACAGAGTTATTGTTGCTTCAACAACTGCCTTCCTCATCACAACCTGCGCTGTCAAAATAGCCGCCACACACAGCCAATCACGGCACACTTCAAAAGCCTTTTCGCCCAATTGCATTTGGCAGCCCAACTCCGGATCACAGCTTACTGAGCAAAGCAGAGAACTGTTTCTGAGGTAACATCCCCCAGCAGAATGGCTTTTATGGATAAACCAATACATTGCAAGAAAACAGAGATGCCCCAGAGAGTTCACAGACAAACTCACAAACATAAGTAGTACACACACAAAACAGCCAACACAAGCTTGCACCCTCTGGATGAGAACATTTGGAGTGCAGCGCAGACTAGAAGCTGCAGTGTGCGTAGATCATTTGAGGTAATCAAACTCCAAGAGGGACCCTTGTCAGGTCAGATCTCAACAGGATTTCAACACGAATCCGTCTAAAGCTCTCCACTGTTGTACAGGGACCACTCAACAAGCAGTCATATTGGTACGCAGAGGACGTTTTGGGAGGGAAATGTGTTCGGAAGCCTGAATGGCTACAGTGCATTATTAAGCACCCAGTATCTGGGACATAGTCCTAAGTAAAAGGTCATCTGCATAGTTTGAAGATGCATCATGCAAATCAACTGCTTCACATTTGCATAGGAATGAAGCTATGTTCAGTTTTGGTCTTAGTTTGGCTCACGGCTCGAGGAGATACTTTGACACAGTTTTGGTGATTTTAGTGGCTACAAAAACTTACACTTGCACCAATACATTTTTTATATGAACAATGGGTCAAATTACCATGTGTAATGTGAAAGGAGGTAAAAGGGGTGAAAGGGGATTACCCCACAGAGAATTATCATTCAACTGTGTAGTTCCATTCAGTTCTTTGGAGCTTTTTAGCGTCTTTCAGCTCACTGTTTTGGTTTTATGACCCACAAATATACTCTTTTGGTTCACTCTCACCGCTCTCATTAGCGCTGTTTTCAGCAAAAAATCTCTGATAAACCCAATGTACCCTACCTGCCCAGCACCACAGCAGACAAACAAAGTTACCAGATATTTTAAATTCTGGTTACTGATTGTTTGGTCTTTATAATATCCAAAGATAGTGAAAATTGCCCCCCACAAATTTTCCCAAAGCCCAAGTTGACATATTGAATTAGCTTGTTTTGTCCAATATCATAGAAGATTCAGAAAAACAGCAAATAGTCACTTTTGCAAAGCTGGAACCACTACATCTTTTGGGTACCTTTTCTGTTGATTATTATTGATAATTGTTGTTACTTTTCTGTTGATCAACTCAGCATTTCAGCTCTAAAATAGTAAATAGTAAAGCTACTACTGGCTTATCCAGGTCAGCTTTCTCAGCTCAGCCACAACAGTGCAACTGGTCAACCATTTCAAATTCTCCCATGTCACGCCCCTGGAAACATCCCCATCACAGGCTGCCCAGTGCCAATGGCTGTCTGCACTGGATTCAAAGCACTGGTGCTGCTGGCACACATAAAAGGCTGCTAAAAAAGCTGCAGTCCATAACTCGAAGTCACGATCCAACTATGACCTCAGTCCAATAAGGACAGCACACTCACTCCTCTGAATATCTTCTCCCTCAGGCTGGGAATTACTAAGTTTTTTGTCAAGTTTCCTCCAACAAACAATCACATCCCCTTCTTACAAGATTATTCTTGACCCAGCAGATGGACTACTGCTCTATCATCTCAGTAAGCATTTCATTGCTGCCTCCCACCTGACATTTATGTTATTTTCATTAATGCCATTTGGCATTTTTGTCACCTGCCCTTTATTTTTTGGGGATTCAGTTGGAGCAGAACAATGCAGATGGAAGCAGCAGTATCCTGATGCTGTATCTACACTGTTGAAAATAAAATAGAAAAAGAGAAAACGGAAGCAGGTCTTTCAAAGTCATGTTAATTCCTGGAAAAATATGTAATCATGAGCATTTCTTGGATTGTCTCTTTTATCTATGTACTAAACTTTTTTAAATTGTAGGTGTTCCCATCATTCTGTTTTTCAAGAGCAAATTCAAAATCAAACAAGTAAATGAAAACTTAATGTTGTACAGACATTAGGGCTCTGATCTTTGTACACAAGTCTTATGATTTGCTAAATGTTAAATGTCATGTAAAGAATCCAAGGGATAAATACAACTGACTATTTCTTGGCTGTGGATCAAAAAAGAGACAAAAAAAGCCAGATCAGCTGAGGCTTTTAAACTCTAAAGGGGAAATGATTACCTGTAAATCCCTCAAACAGAGCAAGAGTGACTAAAGAAAATCAACATTTAAACAGGCCAGTGTTGCACGGTCTATTTTCCCGATAATGACTGCGCAAAGCATCTCATTGATTTTTCTGTGTGTGAGAAGAGGTTAATTACAATCTCAGCAACGGTCAGCGCCATGCATTCATCTAGAGGTAACGATAACAGACTGAACACCACTATGTGCATAACAAAAATGCAAGAGAAGTTTTCACCCCACAAACTTGAGGTCAATTTCAGTTCCACTGAAGGGCTGGCACAGGAAATTGACCTTAGTTTGAAGGGCTACAGCAGAGCAGCTGATGAAAAGAGAAACACTGTGTTTTTCCACCACTGATCTATACCGCCCATTTACTGTCTAAGGCTCCCTAAAGTGCTCAATTTTGTTCTAGTGGGAGAGGGCATTTTGGGCAAGCAGCATTCGACATAAAGGCTTTCTTCACTTCAAGAGCAGAGGAGAAAGGACCCTTCTATAGGGCTGCTTTCAAAGCTGTATAACCTAGTGGTTCCCAAACTGTGGGGCCACCCCCAACAGCGAAGGCTTGGTGAGGACTAAATAAATGCTTTGATAGTACAGCAAAACATGAGGAACTTTGTAAAAGGATTGTAAAAGTAAATGTTGAGCAGACAATGAACCAACTGCGACTGCACCAAATGTCACAGACTCAAAAGTATTGACAAGAAAATCTGATGGGGCTCGATGCAGACTCTGTCGGGTAAAACGTGTCCAGCCGCTGATGATCAAACGTTCACTCTGGTGTTCGACCTTCAGGGAGTTTTTCCTCACACATAACCACCGGACTGTGACTAACTGAGCCATTGGTCTACTTTTCTCAACCCATAAAAACGCATAAGGCTTGTGACAATGTGATCCATTAATCATCTCGCAGTCAACCGCTGAGCTGAACCAGGCAGATCATGATGCATCGCTTGTGATATACTTGTGATGGTTAGATGACTTCAAAAACAGTGACCTCCTTTGCGTGATATAGCTCGTTCTGCCTGAAGCTTAATGTTTAATAAAACTACAATAATTTCTTCTGATATTAGTGGAATGGTCTTTATTTCAGGCATTAAAAGTAAAATAATTTTGTTCATCATGGATGTGAACTACTATTTAAGGCAATTCCTTCTAACCAAAACTGACCAAAATTGGCATGTCTTTATCCGAAAAGGGGAGCTGGACGGAAAAAGGTTTGGGAACAGTTTTGTTAATCAATTTATCTTTAAACATTTGCTGGTTCCAGTCTTCTATTTTTGAGGATTTTCTACTTTTCTCTGTTTTATATAATTGTAAATTGACTATCTTTGTGATTTGGACTATTGGTCAGAAAAAACAAGCTATTTGAAGACATCACTTTGGGCTCTCGAAACTTGTAATCAACAAATAAATGAATAATTATAAAACAAGAAAAAAAAGCAAACATTTACATGTTTTTGTAGTACAAGTTCTGTTTTGCTGTTCTTTTCTAGGCACCAGGAAATTCCACCTGTCATGTCCCATCACTGTTGCATGCTGGTTCACGTAGTTCAAGTAGCGGAAAGCTGCAGACAACTGAAACTACCACGGACAGCTCCATCAACTGTTTTACCGACATCTCCCTCTGAACAAACAACTTCTTTTAACTCCTCTTGCAGTCTCAGGCAGGGACACAAATTCAGGCAGTCTTGGCAGTCTCTCAGGCGGAGACACCCCATGCTGGCTGTGGCTGCGGCCCCAGACGCCCCAAGGCCAAGTGGGAACTCACAGCATGACATGCGATTGAGTCTCCAGCTCAGAGCCCTCCACAGACGTGACTTCTTGCTCCACCGTTCATCAGCATCAATGTCAAACCCCCGTGTCCAGTGTCTTCCAGTGTCTGGGCCAGTGAGCTGCCAGGAATTGACCTCTGACCTCTCTGAATTAGTCTCTTCTTCACAAGTGTTTACGGATGGGGCGGTGCGTCAGTTTTCTGTTACAAATGAAATGAAGCCTAAGCAGGCAGATAACAAATTGAGCAGCCTCATTTAGAACAAACACCTTCAGCCTTGAAATTTCTCCTTCCCTGAATCTTATTTTACCTCGGCTCTTTTCTCCTCCTCCTGTAGCTCTCCCCCCGTCTCACCCCCACCCCTCCCTGTCATAACAAGAGTGGTGTCGGCAGAGAACTCTGGAGAGGGGGAGGTTCATCAGCAAATGGCTCCCTAAAACCCAGTCTCATTTATATGCAGATGAAATAAATATTGATGTGCTACCACGCTCTCATCGTGTTTTGTCTAATTGATGCCAGCGTTCTTGTATCACTCATGCTAGGTATGACTATTGGCAAGAGGCTTGCATGGTGAAATGACTTGTCGCAGACACAACAAAGCCATAGCAAGCGCTTAAAGTGAGCAGACAGACAGACAGCACTACACAGCCCCCTGAAACAAAGCAAACAAATGAAGTGAAGTGACATACGGATGAGAGAGAGAGAATGCCTGAGATGATTCATTGATGGGTGGGTGTGTGGAGACTTTAAAATATCTCAAAGCTCTGTCATCCTATGTGGATGAAGACTATGCACAAATAATAGCTTAGAGCACTCTAACTTTTTAACTTTTCATTACTGTACAATGATTCTGTTGATCATATTGTAAAAAATGCTACTCACAAGGTCCCAGAACTCACTGACATCTTTAAATTGATTGTTTCGTCTTTCGACTAGTCCAAATCCCCAAAATATTCAATTTAAAGTGATATAAAACAAGAAAAGCAGAAAAACAGCAAATCCTCATATTTGAGAAGCTGGAACCAGACAATGTTTGGCATTTTTATCCATGCTAGTGGCGTGGCTCTATGGATGGCAATGCTGGTCTCAAAATATCTCAACAACTATTGGGTGGATTGCCATGAAGTTTGGTACAAACATTCATAGTCCCCAGATGATGAATCCATCTTTAGGTGAAAAATCTACTTTGTCCAATACTTTATGACCAAATGCCTGGAAAACTAATGACATTCCCATCAGCCTCAGCTGTACTTTGTGTTTAGTGCTAATTAAATGAACTGCAATTATATTTTTTATATTGAACAGCTGATCTGCGATTAGCAGATGACTTGCTGTTGGATGGTAGCGGATCTACCACGTGGGGTGGCCGCGGCTCAGGAGGTTGCAGGTTGGTAATTAGCAAGTGTTAGCATGGCTGTAGACACGTAGTCTTGTTGCTTGATAAATGACTGAAAAGATTAAATGGACTAACTTTAAGATTTGACATTATTCTTTATTTCAGCAGATCATTTTGATTACCGTCTTCCTCAAATTGAGTTACCCATCTAATTATCCAATGGACCGTGTCTGCTGTGCTGTAATGCGGCTTGCTATCAGGCATGTGATCAAATCACTACCGATCTGCAGGTGACTGTCATTAGCTTAACGACCTGAAGGAACGTCGTCAAACACACAACAATTAAGGCAAAAGCATTAATTTGTTTGACTCTAGCTGGCTGCTAAGTACAAATGGAGTAAATACATTTCAAGTGCAGGGTGATAAATGGGGAACATAGCTCTCGTTTTGACTCGTATTAAGAGGTTTAACATACACTCAACTGGCACAGAGACAAGCTATAGGAAATTAAAGCAAAATAGGGAGAGAGAGATTGAGAGAGAGTATTTGTTGTGTTGAGATCAGTCCTCTGAGCTGTCACAATATTGTAGCTTCAGTGCCACACACTCCGTCGCAGTACAAATCTTTTTCAGCAGGAGCAAAAATGTCTCCTGACATATGAAAATGCTAAAAAGCTGCTATTTGTGAAAGTCACTGGCATAATAAGGATGAGCCATGCAGGGAGAGCGTCATTCTGTTTTAATAAGCTGTAACCTACTACAGTGCTGTTTCTCTTAGCCTGTTCTGAATGAGACATTTGTGACAATCCACCAGTGAGCTCTGTGTGTGCTTAAACGACTTAGTCAACTGCCAGAAAATTAATCAGCAACCAATTTAATAATTAATCGTTTCAAAAGGTGGCCTGCAGAGTTGTCGTCTTGTAGACCAATACAGTTGTGCTTACGTTCATTTTTATCACCAAAAAGCACCAAGGCCTTACAAATGTGTTGGATGCATTTCCATCCTCATAAAACACTTGCAAAGCAATATTTTGAAGCATGCATTGTTTATCAGCCAACAAGTCTTCTTCTTCCCTGACTTTTTTTCTGGCACATTGCTACATTTCTTGGCCCGTTAAAGCTACCAACTGTCAATGGCAAGAAACTGCCAACAGGAACCTGTGTCCACTCATCAAAATATTGCTCCACAGCACCAGCAGTGGTCAAAAACTCTGCCTTGGTACCTTTTACTAATTTATCAAATAAAAAATGGAAAACATTTTTGAAGGTTCCAGCTTCTCCAATGTGAAGATTTTTCTATCTCATATCATTATTAAAGGGGAACTGTGAAGAAGAATGCGTGGAATTAAAAATACAGTATCTTTTTTCTGCTGCACTGATTTTTAAACTTTTTAACTTTTATTAACATTCCTCTTTTAGTTGAGGATTAACATTCAACAGTGCATAATTCACTGCATAATTCAATCAAATATGCACCTTTTTACAGTGAATCTTGTCATTATTCTATAAAGAACAATATTAAGTGTCCTAAATGAGGCAGAATAAAGTGAGTTACATTTGGATCAGCACCCTTATCGACTGATCAGATAAATAAAGCACTCGGTGCTCATATCAGGTCTGAAATTTTGATATCAGGGGACAATGCGCATCTAGTATAAAGTGTGCTGTTATGTTGAGAATCCAAAGTTGTCCAGTGCTGTGCTCCGGCAGTGAGCTGTGCAGAGGGAGAGAGCCTGCAGCCCTAGTCCTATTTTCAGCTTCAGTGGGCAGAGAGGAGTAGAGAGCCAGGCCAACTCAGGGCAGACAGGATCAACCCCAGCCCCGTTTAACCCTACACACTCCACTTCACACACTCACATGTATGCACATAAAGTGGCTCGTTCAAACCACCACTGCTCAAACACAAGGTGAAACGCATTATGGTGATGGAGGTGGCAAGGCATAAATATGGCAGTGGACATGACTGACGAGGGATATATAGTGTTTCTGAAAAGAGTTATGACGTACATTCAAGAGCCAATATGTGTATAAAACATTCACTGATAACAAATTCTCACACGACCTGATTTGTAAGGCTAGAAACATATTTGCTATACTCAAAAAATGATTTTATTCCACACCATGGCAGCCATCATGAGATCAGCTTATGTACCATAGAAGAAGAGGAACTTTTCACTCATTGAATAATGACGGCTTCATGTCATGTGGGATAAATGGCAGAGCTTGAGACAACTCAAGGTGGTTATATGATTGCAGAGTTGTCATGAGAGCATTGAAAATACTGTGTATCAACAATATAACACAGTACCCATTAAATTTGGGTTTAATCACCCAAAGACGGACTCTGGCTGATGTGAGGCATCCATGTATGTTTGGTTTTAAGACCAAATTTTTCAAAAAAAGATCAGAATTTCCCGTCGTAATTTCGACGCTAGTTAGTTTGAGACTGGCAATTACGAAACACAAATAAGACATGAACGCGGCATAACGCTGCTGTTCATAGAAATCCCTGCACTGCTTGGAAGACTTTGTTTTGAGAAATTATCTTTGTTAAATCTAATCAGAAAATACAACAGTAGAGTCTGAAAGAGTTCAGACTACAAGATAAAAGTTGAAAGTAAGAAATTGGAGAGCAGTGACAGTAAAAGTGAGGATGAACACTGCTGTTGTCCACATGGACTAAAGATGGACAAAGGACTCTGATATGATTTTCTTCTGGAATGAACTGATCATTTCGAACTAAATTAATCATTAAATTAATCATTATGGAGATAGGTGTTAGTGCATGCCAAAACTAGTGTCATGTCAGTTGTTTTTGAGGGAAAACAAAATTGTATACTGCTCTTTAAAAAAAAAAAAGTAATTAAACAAGCCACTTCAATGAGAAAAAAATAAAATTATATCCAAATGTGTCTTATATTAATATTGCAGTGACTTTTAAGCCATGTAGAAATGCATTCAGTGTGTCACGGTGAACTCCACATTCTACCCCATCATTAACTAGCCGACACATGGACTCCCAGGCAGTTACAAATGGGTATTTGGCTCATGATTGATTGTCAAGTGAAATGCCATTTCATGTCACCTCATTAGAAGGAACCAATCACATTACATTAGTGTCAATGCCATTGACACATCCTTGCAATACCACTGCAGTGGGAATTACAAGCGCCTCCGGGTGGCAAAGTTAAGAGGGAGAAAAACACTGCTTGCCATTTGTAGAGCTGAAAGCAATATTTAATTGGCTGGAGTGCGTCTCATTGAGCCCCCAAACTGACAAAAAGGCAGTAAAAGGTTATCAGAGAAGTCAAAAATATAACTTGATACATCAATAAATAATACAGTTACTTAAATAATTTAAATGGAGTGTAAAAAGAAATATAAAGCTTTATACTTGCCCCCTTTCATTGACAACAAGCAACAGTTTTTTGCTTTGCCTTGGCTTTCTTGAACCATGTCTATGTCTAATACACATACCAGATTTAAAAATCAGTGTGAAAAGCGTGATTCACTCTGTTCTGTGCGTTTTAAAGCTTTTGTTCCCTGTTAGAACTAAATTACAGTGCTGCTTCACAGTCTTAAACTAAGGAAAAGGTCAGGATATAATAAAGGCATTTTGTAAGTGTACATTTAAAATGCCCTCCTTCACTGCACATTTTATTTGATTCTGCCTTTTTACCTCAACCCAATTTTATCACACCGGCCCATTGTTTCAAATAGTTCAAGACTGTGAAATACTTTTCTTCTGTAACACACTATTGATCCTTTGGAGGAGAGATTTCTCTTTTCTATTTTGCCTGCCCAGCTTCACAGCTCAAGCTAAAGAAAAAGAACTGCACCCCAGAGTCGGTATTTGGGCTTCAGCGTCATGTTCAAGGACACATCAGCAGGGTGCAGATGTTTGCTGGGTCATTAGAGGGTTGTCATGATTTTTTATGTAACCCCGTCTCATGAAGGCATACAGTAGAGGCCAGAGGAGTTATTTATTTGCTGTAAAACACCAAACTATGTTCCACAGTCAGACCTACTTTCTTTCACAGGGATTGATTATGTCTGTCACCATCGTTTCCTTTTATAGGGACCAATCAGATCTGAACACAAGCTGTTAGCACACAACATTAAACATTTATGCGAGGCTGAGAGTCTGTTTAAGACCTGAACCACTCTTCGTCTCTGATTTGTACTCTGGCCACTGACTTAGCAGAGGCAAGGCAGTTCTTCTGCCTCATGGTTTCACGTCCTATTTCTTTCCGTTTTTAGGTGAATGCTATTTTTGCATGCAGGTGTGCACTTGTGGAAAAGAAGGCTGTGTAAGCATGAGACAGAATACGTGTGTGAGTGTGTGTTTTGTGTGTGTCTATTCAAAATCTACATCATGTCTGTGTCTTGCTGTTTCAGAAGGGGGGGGGGGCTACATCTGACTGCAGCTCGAGACTGCCATCTATGGGGACTGACAAGCTCAGATGATGGAGATCCAGCAAGTAGATAAGATAACACAGAAACTGCAAGGTACTGAGGGTTTTACCACAAATCCCCTGAATAAGAGGAGTGTGATTCATGGCTAAAGGGATAAATGAGTCAAAAAGACCTCAAAATGCCAACAAACTGGAGTTCTGTCAATGCTATGGGTTCATTAATGAAAAAAATACTTTGAAGAAATCAGCCAATGATTCATAATCATGTCTTTTCAGAGTGATGTTAAAAAGTAACGTAGAAAATTGCAGCTTTGAGCAGGTGGATTTAACCATTTTAAAGTATTTCAGACATAAAACATTCAGCAGAGAGCCTCTCCACAACTTAAAAATACACCTCGCACACCAGGAATCAAAGGAAACTACTTGACTGGAAATATACAACCACCACAGGGAAAAGGTAGTCAGTTTGGCATTTACAGCCGGGTCCACCAAGACCCCCATGATCTGAAATACAATTTTCAGTGCCGAACTATGGGTTTTCACAGAAAGGGATAAACAGCTTTTTCTTCAAAGGCAAACATGAAAGTCTAGATTTACAAAGTCACAGGTCTTACAGCAGGAGGCTGTTCAGAGGAAAACAAACCCCCCAAAAAAGAAAAAAAAACAAAACCCTCTCCAAAATCTGAACTACCTGAAAACTGAAAGCTTGTTTTTACCTGAATCCACGAGCAAGCAAATCATAGCTGTGACTTGATCTTAGATGAGTGCATTTGTGCGAGGGTGCTGTTGAGAAGGCCATTTTATTTAGCCACCCTATGTCCACTCCTCATTACTTGCGGATTACCTCTCAAGTCCTTTATAATAAGGCCAGCGCTGAAGACAGTAATCACAGTCTGTCAAATGCAGCAGGGGGAACAATGGCTCATGCTCTATAAACACAGCAATTTTCCTCAAACTATCAACTCACACTGCAAAACAATATGACTACACTACCTGCACTGGAAATAGGCAATGACAGCAAGATTGTATGACTCAACAAAAGGCTGAACATGTCCATTAGGAAGACCTGCTGAGCTCTAAGATAGAAGTTGAGAAAAAGTGTTGAGAAAGTTGAGAGAGTGCTGCTGTTTCCACTCACACAGGGAAGAATACCTTTTATCAGAGAGCTACTCTTAGATATCCTTAATTATTCAGGGGCTCTGAAAGTGGGGGTCTTTATAGAGTAAAACAGGGCGGACGTGATAATGCAGAGCTCTCTTCTCCATCCCCGAGAAGACTTTGATGTCTTTTTCTCATCCAAGGAACAAAAAAAAAAAAAAAAAAAAAACCTCTTTCATAGTGATGTCTGTTTGAAAGAAAAAAATGAATTTCTAAGAGTGGAATAATCACTTCTGATAAAAATAAGACTCCATCTTTTAACTGGCCTCCTAGTGACTTCTTTATCATTGCTTTCCACAATTATTTTCTCAGCTGAGGTGTACATATGTGCATAAGGAGATAGAAGATAGAGGTAACTCCCCACTTAGCTCGAGGCAACATATCTCAGGTGTCCTCCTTTTAAAGTCAATGGGTTGCACAGTAAATCCAATATAGAGCCCCTCCACTGGAAAACGACAGATACCTATAAAGCAGCGAGTTATTTTTCAGCCGCTTCATCTCAATCCGACTCCTAGATCCCAGACGCAGTCTCCATTTCCTTTTGTGTCAAACTTGAATTACCTGAAGTAAGGGTTTTCTGCCGCTCGTGCAACATCTGTATCCTAATTGCTCATAAACAGTCAGTGGCCGGTGCTCCCAGACTCGGTTTTGGCGGTAACGGCGCAATTAGTTCACAAATGAGCTTCTTATATTCGTAGCCTCGCAACACTGAGATTATTCATGTCCCGGCGGCCGCAGGGAAAAGCTACAAGACGCTTGCTCAGCACTCACCTCTTTAACCATATATTCTCTAAACTCCCGGTGGAAGTCATACTGCCATGAACTGACTGTATGTCATATTTCACATCATGACATATATGGGTTTATTCAACAGGAAGATATAAACATTAACCTGCAAACTTACACCAGGGAATACACACTATTGTGTACAGTACTGTACACACACACACACACACACACCCACACCCACACACACAACAAACAGTAGATAGCTTTATACACACATGACAGATGAACTTTAAAAACTCACACCAACATATGTATATGTATACTTACACGTATTTTTGTTTTTACCTATTTTCAACTTGTATTTTCTTTAATGGAGCAGTTTGGTTTTAAACAATTTTATAGATTTTACATCCCACTATAGAAGTTTTTGTGTTTCCTGCTGCAGGAAGACACTACTCACTGCATTTTACAGTAAAAGAGATCCTCTTGAAACAAGCAAAGCTCAGAAAATGCCACTAGTAATAAACAGTGAAGAGAAAAATGGAAAGAAAACGCAAATGAGCTGCTAATTATCGCTAAAAGTGATTGTTGAAACAACAGTGTTTGTGCTACAATGGTATTCTACACACATTACAGACATTTTTTAAATAACTTTTTTTATATTTTAAAATAACCCCTGGATGAATAATACATTTTAATTATAAGCCCTACATACACCATACAGTATATACACTAAGTTGGCCGTTTATTGGGTACACCTATGTATCCTCATTGATATGCTGTAATTGTCGGAGGGCAAAATATTAGAAACACCTCTCAGTGTAACACAGCACCACAAACTACAGCCTCAATAAAACTCTTAGCACAAGGTCCACTTAGCTGAAATGTTCCAGAGCTTTCAGCAGATGAAGTTTGCCCAGTCATTATTATTTGCATTGTTATTTGCTCCGTGACCACAAATGAAAATGATGAGACGTTACCAGTGAGTGCACCTTGTGCGAGATATACCTAATAAAGCATTTATAAAGGTCAATTCACACATGGATTCATAAAAACTCAAATTCACAACTAGCGGAGGCGGAGTGGGCGGAGATCCTTCGGCTTTGTCCCATCACACAGCAATAGTTTTTCCAAAGTCTGCTCCTCAGGTCACCTTCAGCAGTGAAGCGCCTCGAGGCTTCACTCACACACCGGCCAACTGTCTACAACTCAAAGGCCCATAATCCTCCACCTGAGAGAACTGCAGTAGAGTCGATCCTCTCTGATTGTCTGGGAGGAGTCATGTCTGTGTTGTTTATCACTAATATGGTAGGCAGTGTGTATATTCAAGACAAATGACACTTGACTTCCCTTTGACAGCGTTTCATATCCCAAACCCTCGTTAAGCACAAAGTTAGCTCCCTCAGAAGTGAGCGAGCACACGCACACGTTTTTTTCCCCTGAAAACAAATCAGCTTCATTTCCACTAAGATGGATGCTGGAGGCAATCACAGCTCTCAGCTGTAAAAAAAAAAAAGATTATAATAATGTATTCACCTGACTGTTGGGACACATTGATATGCCTGCTTCAAGTCTTCAGAGCAAGACAATTTTCCATAATTTCAGTTTTCAATTTCAGCATTAGAGGCATAATGACATCTATTTTTCATTTAGATTTGCTGAGGACAGAGAAGTCACGTGTTGGAGTGTGAGAAGAATGATCTGTTTAGATAAAGGAAGCCCTGCTCCATATACCACACCAGAGGAATGGCAGACATGAGCGCCTTCATTTTAAATGAATCATATGCTGTGTGTGTGTGTGTGTGTGTGTGTGTGTGTGTGTGTGTGTGTGTGTGTGTGTGTGTGTGTGTGTGTGTGTGTATGTGAGACAGAGAGGAGTGAGTATTAAAAGTTGACAGTTTAAATTTCTACTACCTTTTCATTTATAATACACTGTCAGATATAGCCTTGATCTTCCCGGCTACTTTATCCAAATGAAAGTGATTTAATCAGTTTTCATTTCAAGTATCAAGGACTCACAAACTCTGAAAGGGTGTGCAGACTTTTATTATTCTCTGTTTATGGTAGTGAGCAGCCACTGATTACATTCACCTTTGGGCCTTTATGAGTTTAAGGGGGGAGGGAGGGGGAGAGGATGCAGCCGGTGTGCAGAAACAGGGAAAACAAGAAATTCAGTTGTTTTTTAATGTTAAAAAAATGGGTGAAAATTGGATTTTTAAAAAGTCCAAAATATTAAAATATGGTTGAAAATGCAATAACATTTGCAACACAACCATTTTATAGTGTATCAATTTCTTTTATTGAACTTACTTAGAGGGACTCATTGTGAATAAACAGCAGCTCATACTATATGCATTTTCTCCCCATGTTTTCTCTTTTCTTACATTTTATTACTCTGAGACTTCCTGAGCTATGCCCGTCGCAAAAAGAGCTTGTTTACTGGTGATCAACATCTTCTGGCAGCAACTTTTGGGTGTACTGGTAGAAAAAAGAGAGAGAACTTAATTCATCCCTAGAGGAGAAACTAAATGACGTCGTCCTTTGTCACTGTCTTCCAAAATGACTCATCACCAGCAGGACGAAATCCAAAACCATTACAAAATTACCATTACCATCAGTCGCCTCTGTGATTAAGGTTTAGTTACATTTAGGCAATTAAAACTACTTGGTTATGGTTAGGAAAAGATTGTGGTCATGGTTTAAACAAGACTAAGAGTTTACAGCCGTGCTAGCAGCTCTGTGAGGCTGTACTTTGAGCTAAATGCTAACATCAGCAGGCTAACATATAACCACAACAACAATACTAACATGCTGATGTTTAGCAGGTATAATATTTACCATGTTCTCCATCTTAATTTAGCTGGTTAGCATGCTAACATTTGCTAATTAACCTACCACCAAAGACAAAGTACAGCTGAGGCTGATGGTAATGTCAGGTATTTTGTCATTTAAGGTATTGGAAATTGAATTTTGACCTGATGATGGCGCTAGAGGTAAAGTCAGGGGATTTCCAAAGTCAGTAGGGTTATTGCCCTAGGCACTATGAATGTTATAGCAATCCATCCTATAATTGTTGAGATATTTAAGTCCAGACGAAAGTGGTGGACCGACCGACCGACCGACATCCATCCGTATAGCTGCTATCATGGCTAAAAACAATGCTACAAGCTTAAACATAGCTTGTTTTAATTGTTTTAACAAACACCCCGATGCAAAACCATCAGCCAACAAGTTTTATTTGCTCTCTGCACTGAAAAATAACTGCACACTGAATGCACGGCACATTATTGAAGCTGCAAACTATTCTTAGTGATAGAGTGGGCGTCTTGCCCTGTTTCTGCAGGGCTTTCATAGTGGGATGAGCATAGCCAAGTGTCTGGCATGTTTAATGCACATACACAGCAGACATACACACATTTACAAACAAAAGCACAGCAAATTGTCAATTCACACACAATTATTTTCACACAATCTCAAACACTCCCCTTCTCTTTCTCCAGCAGGAGAAGTCGTGGCCCTGGATCTGCTGTAATTGCTGGTGCCTTTGCTACACCAGCAGAGCCTTTGACAGTGTCCTTGATGCACTCACTTGCTTATTAAACGCTGGCAACAGGCAGCTTCCATACTGGCAGAAAGGGATGGCAGGATGCACATACATGAGACATGAGATAACACAAAGAAATGAACTGAAAGTGAGATGAAAACAGGACTCCGGATGAGCTGAAATGAGGGAAGAGCTAACACAGAAAAAGTATGAGGAAAGAAACATTTGAGAATAGATTATGTGTGTGTGTGTGTATGTGTGTGAGTGAGTGAGTGAGTGAGTGAGTGAGTGAGAGAGAGAGAGAGAGAGAGAGAGAGAGAGAGAGAGAGAGAGAAAGTGTGTGAGCTATGGCAGAGAAAAGCAGCAAAGCACCTGCAGGCTGAGACTGAACTTACTTCACTTATTTCAGCTGTTTCCACCGAACTGTCAAGCACATTTTAGAGCCAAGTTTTGAAATGTCACAAAAAACATAAAATAAGAATTACTCACATTTCTAACAGAAAGGTTAGAGTGAATAAATGCATTTCCTGCCTCAACAGGCAAATAGGGGAATATGCATCCATAAGAAAAATGGGAGAAGTTGTATACGAATTGATTAGTATGGGGAAAGTTATTATTGTTCTCTTTTCTCAGACAATGTTCACCATATTTCATGCAGCCTGAAGATAAACACAGCAAAACGACTAATGTTCCTGTAATGGCCAAACACCCACAACGAGCACCTTATACATAAGAGTGGCAGAGGCTGTGACCTTTCTAGGATGTTGTGGTGGGCAGATATTTCACAAACGACATTTCAGACTGCCCAAAGCAACTGTTCTGCCATGAGATTTAACCTTTTGTTGGAGCAATCATACCATCGTTATTCTTTAAATCGGTTTCAGTTTCTATTAATCGGACCATTTCTCTATCAAAAGAAAGGGTAAAAAAAAGGAGAGATTTCTGCCTCAAAACTTGCTTTTTCTTTCTTATGTTCTCTAACTTAATACGTGTAAAATAATATTTGTACAAGGCCAACACAGCTGTAGCACAATGGGCTGAAACACAGGCAGCAGAGATTGAAACAAAGATCGCAAGAAATCATATTACCCAGTCGCAGCCTTCATATCCCTCTCAGGCATTACTTCCATCTAATTTGTCTGTAATTCGATGACCAGGATTCATCCTACTGGGTGATTAATTGCTCACAAAGATGATGAGACCCCTCCCTACCCCCCACCCCCAGGTAGTAACCATGGCGATGAGAGTGGTGCAAGCACTCGTGTGAAGGAGGAGATGTTGGATCGACACGAGCACACACACAAATACAAACACACACCCCTAGTGTGCGTATCTGTGCCACTCAGATTGAATGCTTATTTAGACACAGGGTCCACAATCTGATTCAAAATCAGTAAATAGATTAGTACAATTCCACAAATTTTAAATATTTCCTCATAAGTGGGCGATTTGGATTAAATCTTTTATCACGCCCATGGCATTTTATAACTCGACATACAGTACATTTTCATGGAAACTCAATTGAGAAACCTTACAGGTGGATATAAAAACAACTAGAACTGAAACAATTAGTCAAATAAACAAATAGTGAATCTACAAGAAATGAATCTGCAACAATTTTGATAATTACTCGTCAAAGTCACTGGTTCCAGTGTTTCAAATGTTAATATTTTCTGTTTTCTCAGTCTTCTATGATAGTAAATTGAATACCTTTGGGTTTTGGTTGGAAAAAATGTGAGAAGTTTTTTATATTTTTATAAACCAAACAACTAATCAAGAAAATAACTTGAAGATTAATCAATGACAAAAACATAAATCATAAGTTGCAGCCCTAAAAATAACAAGATGCTAATGTCTGTTTTTGGTTAATCCATTTAAGTAAACGCCTGACAAAATCAAGGTGCTTAATCACACAGATGCAGGAAAAGAAAAACATACTTATTTCAAGTATTATCGCCTTTGTGACCCCCCAAAAACATCTACTGCTACACCAACAACAGTAAGCATGCCCAGTGATACACAGGACAACGTTTGGACAGTTGGCAAGGATGCATTTTTTTATCGAAATGCTGCCAAATGCTTGCTGTGTATTTCAGTTCCAGGGTCCGGGGTATGTGTCTAAATTTGGCATTTTGAACAATTTTCTTTTTTGCTGCTCATCTTGACCAGGACTCCCTCGCAGAAGAGATATTGTATCTCAATGGGACCTTTCTGGCTAAATAAAGGATAAATAAAACATATGGGCTCACATCCTTGCAAATAAAAATCACTCTTTGCTTCAGTTATTGCCTTCAACCGTAACACACCAGCCACCACCATTTATAAAAGCAAACTTTAAGACCAAATTCACACAAAATCTAGTCGGGGGTTATTTGAGGGTTTGGGAATTATCTGTGAATATAAAAGCGAATATAAAATGCCTGCGTCACTTCATAAACCATTGTGGGCTAAAAGCCTCACCAAGCTACAACAGTCCATTAGCAGCTATGCAAATGGTAACATCTGGAGCGTGTCGGCATCCATCAGACACACACACAGCAATAGACGCACATACTGTAAGCGTACGACTAACAGTTGGAGATATTTGAGTGGCATCTCATCCCAGCTCTGCAGGAAACTACTTATGGAGTCAAGATGCGACGAGAGCCTCCTATCACTTCTAACCCCCACAGCTATAACAGATGATGTGGTGATATATGTACAAAATGCTGACACACAAAGACCGGAGATTATGGAAATAAATGGAGATGGCTGACCATGCAAGAGGCAGCAGCAGAGAGTGAGACGTTATACATTTAGATTCAGATGGTGGGGTCTCAAGGGAGCTGTTATGGTTGGAGTGCAAAGCAAATATTGAAGTGTTTGGTTAGCAACAAAACATTACCACTGAAAGCAGAGTTATTTAACAGATATGTGTGTCTGTATGTGTGTCACTGCATGCAACACACCAGATGACGGAGCTTTGGGGGGTGTGGATGTAAAATGAATTCTGAGCAGCTTTGTGCCAAATTTGAATACAAATTGTCTGTAAAGGCTGATTGTTTTTTTTTTTACACTATTTCTTGTCTTGTATGTGTGTTTTTATATCCAAGACACAGAGCTTAAGACAGGATTTTTTTAAGAAAATAAATTTAATTTGGATTAAAAAGGTGATGCATGGAGACTTCCGATTGGTTTGTTAGATTTCTTCACAGCTCAAATAAGAAAAAAAAAGGTTGCTTTTCATGAAGCAGAGCAAATGCTTTCAGAGCAGATGGAGGAATGAGTGAAAGGCTCATAGAAAAATCACTTCCAGCATATGTATTCTTTTCAGCAAAGTGAAAGAGGAAAAAAAAAGCCAAGAAGGAAGAGCTTCTTCTTACAGGAAGCAACAGAGGTTATGATCTGTAATGCTTCTGGTGTATATGTGAAGGTCTGATGGTCTTTCACCTTATAACAGACTGGATGGTCTTCTGGAGACAAGTTGGTGCCCAGCAATGTCAAGAGGAGGTCGAGCTGAGGTTGTGGTTCCCAGGTAGGTTGTGCGATTCCCCAGAGAGCATGTGAGTGGGTGGGTGAGTTTGTATAATCTACATGGCTTATAGATAAGTGTGTGTATGTGTGCATGTGCCTAACACCCGTCTGTTTTTGCAGCATTAACAAAGCACGTCTACCAGCGAGTTAAAACAATTTGCCATGCTATGACATGGGCCAGAAGCAGCTGCCAGCTGCTTGGTGAGTCAGAAAACCTTCTACATATGCTAGACCCTGAGAGTTTCCACACATTACAATATAAACTCTCAATTCTCTCAATATAAAAACAAATTCCCCATGTACTGCAATATAATGTCCCATAGATGATGCAGTGATGCATGTCATGTGATAAAACATACAAGCAGACATAACTGCTAACAGATTAAATACGTCATGAGGATATGTATCCATCACTGCTCTGTGAAACATTGCGCTGACCTTTGAAAGAAGCTATTGCTTCTTGCATAACCAAAAAATTACTTGATAAGAGGGGGAAAGCAAAAACCTTGAATTCTTTTTTAACTCTGCCGAGAGAAGTAGCAGGAAATAAAGATAAGAATGTTACTTAAATTCAGAGGCAAGGATCAAAATCCCCTAACTCGTGAGTTCTATTGTGAGTAACCAAATATTCACTCCAGTTCAAGGTCGTTTATTCACATTTCTTAGAATGGAGTTAATACTGAAGAATGGTTATCTTTCAAAAGTGATGGACAGCAAGAGGGAGACACAGAGAGAGAAAGAGAAAGAGAGGTGCAAATCCAACTGAATGGCCTTGAGTGTGTGCTCTGCTGACGGCAGAGTTTCAAATCAAAAGACAGAAGTGTTTGTAACTGTGTGTGTGTTGTCCACACAAAGACAGCTTTTTGGGGTGCGACCTTCCTTCAACCCGGCACAACAGTAGCCACAGCAAAGGTTACAAAAATGCAGTATTCATGCAAAGATAACAGCCTGCAGCCATTTGACATTATTCAGAAAACTATATCCTCCTCTGCAAGCTTCTGAGAAACGTCTACCTCCATTTTCACTTTCTTAAGAGCCATGGGCTGCCTGCCTCTCTGTGTGTCAGATGAAATTTGGAATGCACTACTTTCTCCAAATCAGATCTGCTGAGAACAGCACCTTCAACTTGATTGAATCCCGACCCAAATTTCACTTCCAAAGGACACAACAGTGCCACCGATGGAAAGAGGCCAGCAGCACGGGTGCATGGCCACACTGGCCGGCTCCCATGGTTTGATGTAAAAAGGCAGCAAGCTCATTTGGCATTCCTTCGATAAATGACGGTAAAAACAAGTCTAAGAGTCTACAGCCATGCTAGCGGCTCTGTGAGGCTGTACTTAGACACAGCGGTGCCTTGTTAACATGATAATGTTGAGCAGGTATAATGTTACCATGTTCGCCGTCTTAGTTAAACATGTTAGCATGCTAACATTTGGTTATTAGCGCTAAACACAAAGTACAGCTGATGCTGATGGGAATGTTATTCGTTTTGCAGGCATTTAGTCATAAACAAAAGTATTGGACAAATTAAAATTTTGAACTGATGATGGCGCTAGATGAAAGGCAAAGGGATCACCAAAGTTATTCAGAGCATCACTCACTGAAGTCATTTTGATACATCATTAGGAAACCATAAAACCATGAAAATGTCATAGCAATCCCTCCAACAGTTGTTGAGAAAATTCACACAAAAAAACCCCTAAAATGTCAACCTCATGGTGGTGCTAGAGGAAAAGTTAGAGGATCACTAAAGTCGGTAGGATTCATCCTCTCCATCTGAGATATTTCCATCTGGACCAAAGTGGTGGAAGAACTGGACGACAGACTGACATTGCCATCCTAAGAGCTATGCCGCTAGCCTGGCTAAAAAAACCTTTGTGGATTTTAAGCCACAACAGACCTGCCTCATCAGCCTTAATCACAAAAAGTGGCTGCCACAGAGAAGACCATTTCATCCTCCCTAATTGAGGCCCCAAAGATTTGCTCTCTTTGCATACCTGTCATATTAACTGTAATGGAAGTAGGTAGAAGGGCGATCTCCACAGGAAAACCTGCAGAAATCAGCATAACATGAGATTCCTCCCTCAACCTCCAAGGTTGAAAAAAAAGAAAAGGGGTCTCATCTTTTGAAAAAATGATAATCAACACTCTGAAGTCATATCATGCCTAAAATTTTGAGCTCAATGTTGCCCCATGAAACCAACAAGTCTCAAGCAGAATGCTTTGGTGGTCAGCCATAACAATCCTGCACCAGAGCAGACAATACAGTACCATTTCCTCCACTTCTTGGTAGTGTGATAATTACTTCTCCTCACAGTGCTGTCAGGTGAATCTCCACTTCATCACTGAACTAGGATTACAACATGCACTTTTAATTTTTTTGACAATCTGTGAGATCTTTTCATTTCCCAGCCTCAGACAGCAGCTAAGAAGAGTCTCACAGGCAAAACTAGAAACCTGACAGGTAACTGTATGTATTTGCCCAAATAAAGTTCTGGTGTGGACACTGGCAGGAAACTCTGAAAACAAAAAAGATGACAACTTGAAACTTTGGAATGAAAAACAAACTGTCTCCTGGGCTGTTCTGTCAAGAGAAAGCTGGATTTGACAATATTAAATCTCTTATCTCTGTCATTGTTTTGCCATCATTGGGTCTAAAGCGTCACAAAACTGTCCAAGCTGGTAAAATATGTAAGTACAAGTGTGCTGTGATCATTTTACTGACATCTTACGTGATTTCTAGGTAACTAGTACACTCAACCAAACACCATTAACCACCAACATAATCAACATTTTCAAAACTTCAAGGTGCTTTTTTGTGTAGTTCCATTCTGTAAAACCCCTCCGCAGGAATGGCAAACGCCTATTAATACAAACACATTGTGACAGGTTGCCCTCATCCCACGGTGAAGTATATTCCTTTTGACGGGGAACAGTCTCTTCTGTTCAGAGATTAAAATATCCAATCCGAAGGGCATGATACTTTGTGTCACGGACTGATTTAATTAGCACAAATATTATGATACGCTATGATGGAAAGCATATTCCAAGGCTACCTTATTCAACAGCGACAGCATGTTCAATCATCATCAAAAATAAAAACACAATCAAGGACGTACTTTAATGAAGAAAAATTGTGCTGCATCCTTATAATATAGAATATCTATTAAAGTACATCTGAACTGAAGCAGTAGCTCATGTATTCTTTCACAGCTGTATGCTGATAGAAAGCTGAATACTAAGCAGCTCTGAAGGGAAATGAAGGATATTTTTGCTTCCCCTTGGCAGCACCATTATGCTTTCAGTGTAGTGCCTTCAAACTGTTTGCCTTACTCCATAGGTAAGTCTCCATATTTGCTACCAGGCTGTAAGACACAGTCCTTTGTCTCTAGTCTCTCAAACTTCAACTGGGGAGAGCTGTTCCTGCCGCAAAAAGATTTTAATTGCTTTAAGCCAATAAGAAAATGCAAGACAGGGAGTGAATGGCTTATGTCCTGCTTTCCAGGCAAAACAGCAAAACAAACCCTCCTGCTCGCACAGATTTCCTCGTAGCTAAATCCCAGAGACCGTCTCATTGTTTCCCCCGAGTGAGAACAGGAGATAGGGAGGTCACAGCACGGAGAGCGAGAAGAGAGATAAGTTGAATGAGCACAGTTTTATTTTGACACAGTTGCTCCCAATACGCCAATTTTGCTCAGCCTGAATCACTGCAATCATTTTTTAATGTTTCAGAGCTTTGAGAGACTCCAGGAACAAAGTCAACAAGGCAAGAATTTTAAAGAAATACACAAATAAGTCAACAAAAGAGGGGTGACAATAATTAAGGTGTTTTGTTGCTCACAGTTTATCCCAGCTGCTGAGCACTTATTAATGAGTTTACAGCCTGTAGTTGTCTTTTGTCGGACTGATGATTAATCTGCCCATCTGGGGATGACTAGAGACAGAATAGATCATTCTTAGGTCCCAGGGCTTCTTGCCACTTTGTTGCCCTGGTGAGGCCATTTGGACCAGAAGAGAGCTAATCAGTCATAGGCGAGCCGCAGGCTTGATCCCATGAGGCCACCTGATCACCCATCAGCATCCAAACTTGAATCAGAGTAACTTTCCTCACCATGGAAAGTCTGCCATGCCAAAGTCTGTCTTCTAGTTAGTTGCAAGGATTTGTGCAGGGATTACTTGGGACTGAATGAGTGTAACTGATAGCAGAAACGCAGAATTTTAGAATGACAATGACAAAGAAACTATATTTAATGTGGCTCCATCATGATATGGCCGATAACTAATCAACTTAATAAGATCGGTATTGGCAGCAAAACTCATTTGCCAACTCGTATCATAAAATTAACATTGACAATGGAACACTCAATTGACAAACTAGTATGCAGAATATGTTGTAAGGTGCTACAACAGATGGTACTTTTGGAAAATTGAAAAAAAACAAATTAAAATTATTTGTTTTTCCATTATTTTTGTATTAACTTTTCATTGAGTTTACCAACCTCAATGGAAAAACAAATAGTTTCCATAATTTTCATTTTAAATATAACAATACTCCCTTGTTTCTTATGTATACCCCCAGAATATGCCTGCATTCCAGGTTCAGTTCAGCATGGCACATAATGTACAGGGCATGTAGCTCATTCATCAATCTGTTGAAGGGAAACCAATTTTCAACCAAAGTCTGTTTACAGGTCTTGGGGAGTACTACTCAAAAGGGAGGTCCGCAAAATCTGATAAACTGCCTCAAGTGACGTCCCTTGAGTCAAGGCTGAAGACTACAAGCTTGAAAATGAACAAAATTCTGGGGTTGTGCAGTTAGAAAGAAGTGAGCTTGCCAGACCTTTGTAGCCTGCTGCTCATCACTTGAGGCTAGCTGCTCGAGGCTTAGCTGCCGCTAGCATAACATACCCAAATCTCCAAATGAACTGTCAAGTTGCATTGTGGGTAATGTAGGTGCCAAGTTTTGACAAGGGAGAAGAGTGCGTGAAACAATAACCTCTGGTTTGGCTGCGTCAAATAGATGATTAAAAGAACAGAAAAACAGAATGTTTAATTTTTCCAACTTTCTTCTAATCTTTGCTTTTTGTCTTGTGATTTCCTATATAACTGTATCTCTAATAATTGTTCATATAAAACAAGGTTGAACTGGTGAAAACTGGTAAACAAATGCAACCAATAATGAGGGGTCGCAAGCAAACATTAATTTGTTTTAAGAGGGCCCAAGCCAAAAATGTTGGGAATGACAGCATTAAAGCACTGACAAGGCCTCCATTTGCCTCAGCTACTCTCTATTGGGGTACTGCGTGAGTTTCTACAAAGAGCCAATAAACAGGAAGATGACACTCATTTTCACTGAAAAACTGCTAGATGCAAAGCAGCAACAAATAGAGTGACAACAGGGAGTTGAGAAAAGTTCAACTTTATGCAAATGTCTTACAGTGCCAACTGGTGAAATGATGATTTGTGTTGATTTTTACAGAAATGTATATACAACAAAAAACAACTGCCCACTTGCCCAATCAGAGCTGATTATGTAAGTTATGTGGTGAGCATAAACTTGTCCACACGTTACAGATTGAATGAGAGGAGTGAGACAGCCTACCTCTTTGTATCTTATTGTCTGAACATACACACGTCTAAACATCAGCCCTCACAGGGGCAGGTGGTGATACTGTAATGTTCTGGGTCAAATGATTAATATGAAAGACATGGCAAAGTTTAAAATAAAAAAAGAAACTTTTACTCAATGTGCAATCTGTTACGCCTCATTAAATTTCAAAAGTCT
The DNA here is from genome assembly GCA_002120245.1 of Maccullochella peelii. Lineage (NCBI taxonomy): Eukaryota > Metazoa > Chordata > Actinopteri > Centrarchiformes > Percichthyidae > Maccullochella > Maccullochella peelii. The sequence goes on from LKNJ01000730.1 coordinate 79,108, forward strand.
GTTTAAAAATGACATCATTAACTCCTGGCTCAGTCATGAACACTGCATTAGAAGCAGAAAGAAGAATTTTGCTTATTTCCAATAGGTTCTGTTTAAAGATGTGACAGAGCAATTGTTGTTTAACCTCGAGGTATCTTTCCTGCATGCACTAGTGGCACTGCTGCTGTCATGTAAATTCTCCTCAGTCCTAGTCTTTGGAAAGAGAAGGGAAACAATATACTGCCTGAATGAGTTTCTCTAGTGCTTAGATGAGGTTGCACATCTGTCATAAGCGCTTACTTTCCATTGTTTTTGCTACAGCTGCATTCTTTACATTCCAGTGGCTGTGACTCCCTTTGACTCCAGAGAGGAGGGAGGAGGGGACAAGACACTCCTCTGGACTGATTCTGCAAACTTGGTTTAAAGTTCATGCTAAGGTGTCATTTAGCGACATTTGAAACTGTGACAAAAATGGCTGGTTAAGGATTTGAACTCAAAAAGCAGCAGTGGTGTCCACTTGCTCGGATTGTGTTCAAATCAGAGCAAATCTAACCACATCGTCACAAACTGTTGACCTTCGTCAGAGGTGCTTGACAGTCTTTTTTCTGTTATGGAAAGTTTGTGGTAAAAAGTTATGACAAAGACGAGGACAACAGCTTACAGTGGACAAATGAGGGGAGGAGGGTGACCTGACGCTTTGTGAACGTGTGAGGTCGCCAGATCCCATTCACAAAAAACAGAGTCTAGTAGGCTACAGGAAACTTGAATTTATTTGAGCATGGAAGTTCATTTTTGACCTTTGTGAGCAGTATATGCAACAAATCATCTAAGATCTAAGGTTTCCTCACTACCTTTCATCTCACAGTCTATTTTCAGCAAATGGAGCTGCCTCAGGTGTCATCACGTGACTTAAGTGTGTGACTTTGTGTTAAAACGGCAAGGACCCTGGGCAAAAGACTGATTCGACACTGTACAGACATCAGCTGACCAAAACTGGTCACAGCATTGACTAGGACGGGGTCAAAGACCTGACCAGGAGTTGGTGGACAGCTGGAGAAAGATCAAGAAGGCTGATGACACCCATGAACAGACTCTGGGGTTATGATGTCCATTATACAACCACTTACATGTAACTGTACACTCTTGACTGTAAAGACCTTTGCCGAAATAAGACGCGATTGAAAGTAGTGGACCTTTAAGCTTTAATTTCCTTGTTTACAGTCAACAGCCATTATATTACGCTGCCTAAATATAGCCCATTGCTGTGCATTAACATAAGCTGATAAATTGCATACTCTATTAATTAACTTCTAACTTCAGCAAGGGTAATTCTGGGTGGAGTTATATATTATATGATCTCGCCCTGTCTTGCATGGGTTTCCTAGGTGGTCCTGTGACATGAAGGTTAAATGAAATGGTGTGAATGTGAGTGTAAATGGTTGCCTGTCTGTCTGTATGTGTTAGCCCTGAGATAGACTGGCAACCTGTCCAGGGTGTATGCCTCATTTCGTCCAATGTAAGTTAGGATATGCTCCAGGCCTTGCAACCCTGCATAGGATATGCTGGTTAGAGAGTGGGTGGATGGGTATTGTTTGTATGCGATTCACTCCAGTAGTAAACAGACACTGTTCCTTTTTGGAATTAAGCCTGCTAACATCTAAATTCCATGGAAAATTATCTAATTAAGCAGCGAGACAGAAATCAAATAAATGTAACTAATCTGAATAAATAATGTTTTTACTAGATTAGAGCATCTAAGTGTCTGCATAGTACTTTTTTGTAAAACTCCACAAATGGTTAGTGTGTGGACTATTAATTTAACACTATACAAAGAAAGCCAAAGAAGAATTATTATTTAAAATGATCTAGCACTTACAACCAACAGCTAAACAGCAAGCTTGTCTAGATATTGTCAAGCTCATACCAAACACCATGAACGACTGGGAGCTGGAGAGTTTGGCAGTCAACATCAGCTGGCTATAAACAGTTTAGTACGGTTCTTGAATAAAGAGTTTTATGTGCATAAAGTGGCCATTTCTCCGCCCTGTGGGTGTAGAAGTAGGAGGCCCTGATAACTTACGAGACAACACTAAATTCCCGTCTTTCCTAACAGTGTTAAGACATGAATCTCAACATGCCTTAGGCCAAGCTGCTGTGATAATTTGGCAAACCACAGTAAAACTGGCTTTCTACAACAACTAGAAATGCCTCCAGGCTGCACAGTGGCAACACTGGAATGTCTTGGACAGAGCTGTTTAGGGAACTGTGTATATCTGTTTGACCTCATTAGTACCGCGGGCCAGGGCTGTAGAGTCCATGTGCCAAGTCTATACTCTCCCTGCCACTTTATGCCCATCACTGGAAGGAAGCTCGTTTGCTAGAATTTCAAAAGGAGCAACGGAGAGAGAAAGAGTGTTTGTGTTTATTTGCACAAGGATTAATTTACACTGTTGGCATGTTGATAAGGGCACCACAGTTGTAAGATGAGGATTTGGATGTTAGAGCAGGAGAATGAGAAAGTAAGCACCAACACACACACATAGCCTCCTTGGCATACTAATAACATGTTGTAAAAATGTAAGAATGACTGTGACTGTGTCACTTGCTCAGGCAAAGCATGCAGTGTTAGCAAGACACACACAGCGTGCAAATTATGTTAGGGACTATGTTTTCTTTCCTTTATTTCCTTGAATACAAGCAGACACAAACATTCTTCCATGCACTGCTCTTTGTAAATGCAGACCTGCTCACATACGGCAAACACACCATCTCTCCCGCACAAACCAGTGTGTAACTGTAAAGGTGCGCAGAGCAAAATCAACGGAAGATTGTAATGTGTGATGACAAGAGGCCAGAACTCGTATTCATCCTCCAGCGCTCATGAAAGGCATGCAGTGGAGAGAAGAGAACATTCTTTCGGAGCATTTAGAAATGTCTCAATGCCTTTCTGCACAGACGGTCACTGACTTAACTGAAGAGGGCACATTCAGTGTGTACCAGTCAGGTAGATACAGGTAGGTGTAATAGAGAAGGCCAAATTGGTTCTGACAATACAGAGGAAGTGGAGGTCTTGGTAGGCCAGCAACACATCAATATTGTCCATACCTCATATGTATGGATTAGATACAGCAGATTTACTTTCGTTGAACATTAAACAGTCTGAATGCCGTGTCTTTGAAAGCAACACAGAGTCATTCACGATGCTGATTCATCCAGGGCCAAAAGTTAATGGTAGTAAAGGATCTGGAACTACATCAAAGGCCTCCACTACAATATTGTGTCCAAGCTGCATAGGGAGTTGTTTAATAGTAAAGTGATGCTGAGCTCCAAGCAATTGCAACAGAGAATTATTCTCAATATAATCACCATCAGCTGGCATTCTGGTGTATGGATGTCGGCTCAGTAATGCGCCACTGAGTGGATCTATTTACAGAGCTGCTGTCTGATAGTGTCCTCCCAAATACTTTAACATTTCCATTCCCCTTTGGAGGCCCCAGCTGCAGACTCAGGGCCACTTCACAGTAAACAAGGGTCCCACTTAACCCTGGGACCCAATTAAGTTACTGGCATTCAACCAGAATTGTAGCCCTACTGTTCAAAACTTAAACTAAATCAGGCCCAGATTTTGGATGTACCGAACAGATTAGCAGAATTGTGGCCGATAAAAAGCTTGATCCATTTCCAATCCTTTGTTATTTTTGTGTTGGGTTAGGCAGCTTCCCAAAACGCCCAATCGCACTCAAAAACCCTGGAACTGGACAGCAAGTGATCCAACAAGCGAACTGTGAATCACGCAAAATACTAATTATATGGTGAGCAAAACTGCTTTGGGTAAAAAAAAAATTTTTTTAAATAAATAAAAAGGTTTTGTGTGCATTCAGTGACACTTCCAAAAAGTGCAGCTATTGGTTGACGACTGCATTTGAACTCCAGTACTTTTTTTTTATTCTGGAGCTGAAGGGAGGCTTTTCAAATCCTGTTCAAACCCTCTTGTTACAAAAGATTGCCACTGACACTCTCCAAAGATATAATAATGCTATAGACTGCTGCACAAAGTATTATAGAAAACCATCAAAGGGAAACTGTAATGTAGGCAGTTATTTGCTGTCAAACATATCAGTGTTGGCAGATACTCAGTATTCAGGGACTTGGATCAGGGTTTAAAAGCGTGATTTGGACATATACAAATAATTTGACGGCACAATTAGTAAGCGGTAAGCAAGTGGTACAATGTGACCAAATCACAGTTTTCGGTCTATCTTGCCCATCCCATCCCTCCCAGAAGCACTAGGTGCCAATAAACCTTTCCCATGCACAAGAGAAGCAAAACTACTACACTTTATGTCCACACAGTTAGGGCGGCTTTGCACTTATGTAGCCGAGCGTCTTTTCAGGGGTGGTAAAGCTGTGGCTGGCACTGCACTCCCATGTGGGACCAACTCTGCGCCGCGGCGGTTCGTGCAGCATTCAGTCACAGATACAGGAAAAACACCATACAACTCTTCTCTGCATGAGGTCTGGGTGTTGCGGGGACCGGATGACAACACCCACAATGCACAGGAAAAGAGGAGGGAGGCGCTGTGAGAGAAGGTAGGAACGCAACAGAGAGAGAGAGCAGATGTAGAAAAGTGAGTGGATAGAAAGAAAGCTTAGCAATGCAGCCCTCATTTACCACGCCTAATCAGAATAACAATGGGTGCTTTCAAGTTAGAATAATAGAGACCCATCACTCATCATAATGGCTAGAAATATGGCCTGGCCGGGTTAAACCCATACAGTCTGCCACAGGAACCAGGGGAGGCTCATACAGTAGTCAGTCTGTGGATTAAAGGAGCGGCTAATAGAGGCAGTTTAACAAGCTTAGAGAAGCCAGCGTTACAAGGGAGCAGCATTAAATTCCACCACAGCAGTCAGACTTTTTCAGAAAGCAAACACAGTAAGGTGCAGACCAGTGTGAGCTTAACTCTGCTCCAATATAACATGCTGTATTCTGTCATTTACATTTGTCAGGTCAGGACTAATTGACAAACTGAAAAGAGACCAGAAACAAACTCATATACCAACCTGAAAAAGGCAAGATGGGCCAAACCTTTTAACAAAGAAAGCATGGTATATTGGAGAAGATTTTGACAGACTTATACACAGGAAAAAAGTCACAGTTGCAGCTCTAATAATTCTAAAAAGTCTTTTTGCCTGTACAAAGATTACAAGTGCTTGTTGTCCCTGCTTAGCTCTATGCCTCTTAACACTTTCACTCAATACCTGTTCTTTCCCTCTCTTTGCTGCACTTACAGTAAGGATGACTGACAGTGAAACTTCACTGGCCGCGTTGCGTTTAACAGCACCTGTCGCATCCATCGGATGCACCACACATACAGAAAATGTAGTCAGTGTACAGTAGCCAAGATGTACCAATCCAGGAAATGACTGTGATAAAATTGGTGCCTTTCTAGAGAGTCAAGACACCACTTTTATGTGCGATTTTATATAGAAAACGATAGGCACGGATGACGTGACACGCAGCATACGCAGTTGGCTACAATGCCGAGAAGCGAATCACTCACGTTCCATAAAAATTAATAGAAGAAGTTCACAACACAAGTTAAACAGCACTATTTCAAGTAACAACAAAAGAAAAATTTCCCAAAAGTCAACAGGTTTGCAGCCCTGTGTAGATAACTAACATAACACTGACACAAATGCATGCTTTTTGGAGCCGTGAGGTTGCACAGCTTCAGTTATCCCAAGAAAATGAAGACTGCGTATGAAGTATGCAAAGAGAAATGTGCACCTTTGAGGTAGTAAAAAAAATAATGCTGACACAACTGACACAAGAATCTAAAAGAAACTGCGTGTGCTGACTAAGTGAACAAAAGGCTCATTAAATAAAGGGGAGATAATGGAAAAAAGTTTCTTATTCAGTGCATGAACTATAGCCACTTCTGTGGTCAGTGCACAGTCATTTTCAACGGCGTGCATGAATGTGTTAGGTAGGATTAATTCTAGACGAGCAACAGGAGAGCTGCAAACAATGACCTTTTAATGTAGTTCTACTGAAAACACTAAAAGGCACAAATCCCATATTTATGCCCAAAGAGTAAGCTTTAATTCTGAGAGCGAAGGACGATGATTGTGCCTTCAGTTTTCTTTTCATTCTCCTCATGTCATTAAAGACTGTTTTTCCCCCACTGTCTTTACACTGAAAGAAAATAAAAGGAAGAGTAGAATGAGGAAATGGGTGAGGGAGTTAAGAGAGAGAGGGATATTAATGAAGGTAGAGTGCAAACAGCAGGGCAGGAGTGAAGGGAGCTAAGAAGAACCAGGGCGTTTTTGTTAATAGTTGGAAGAAGTCAGGCAACACTTGCTGTGCCACTTCTTAAACGATGTTGCACTGGGACAGGAGGAAGAGAGGCCACACACTCCCTTGACCCCAGTCTAATTACTGCATACCTTGTGGTGAATAACAGCAATTCTGCAGAGACTCATGGAATAGATGAGGACGATGTGATGCCAGACGGCTGCCTAGTCCCCTTCGTACCTCCCTATGGTTCAAAAGCAGCGCAGCGTGGCTCTGCTGCCTGGGGGCAATGAGAACTTGTGGGGAAAGTGTGAGCGTGTGTTCTACATTCTCAGCTCTCTTCATCACTGGCTGCAAATGCACTCTCCCCTGACATCAAATGTAGAGATATGAGTTTTAAAATTCAATAGAAATCTGGACTGTAACGCTGATCTCGCTGTAGCCCAGAGCGGGATGAGTTTTCAATCAACGGTCGAGAATACGTTTTGCTTTCTACCACAAACACCAAGCGCAGAATGTCTGACTCAAACGCGCTGGGAGGATAAAGTCAAACAGGGCATATTTTGGACAACATATCTTCAGCGTGCGTGAAGCTCCTGAAGCGTAAAATCAATGTTTAAAGAAACCAAGCGCAGGGGAGAAAATAACAGCCATGGGTTATTTAGAACAGAGCACGGCCACAGCACAATGCGGCCAACAGCTCAAAGACTCTTCTGCATTTTATTCTAGCATCAGGACAAACAAGACCGCCATCAAACACAAAGAATCGATTTTAACTTACAACGCTGCGCTAATATTGAAACAAAAAAGTACAACTGTAGTGCAAAAACACAACTGATCACGTTCACATAAACCATTGTTACCTTAATCAGTCACTGTGTAGTACAAGGCATAGTACTCAGAGTAGTCAACCTTTAGTATTCAATACTACATGTTACATTTGTTTATAATTTAGAAACAATTCAAATGCACTTAGTAAAGCTCAAACTTCCATTAACTCAACCATGTGAGTAATGCTTTAAATTTGAATAACTGCAGCCAACATTATAGTTTTTTTTTATCGTAGGACTGCAACAAACAATTATATTTAATACGAACTAATCTGTTGTCCAAACATGATCTATTCAAATTGCTTGTTTTGTCCAAGCAACAGTCCAAAACCCAAAGATTGTCAATTTATAATGATATAGAAAAGGGCAGATCCTGAAGGGAAAAAATCAATATATAAAATAGTTAATTTTTAGATAAATTAATTTTCTGACAATCAACTAATTGATTCATCGACTTCTTATTTTAGTACTACATTTGGGTTCGATTCACTTGGGCTAACTTGAAAGTCCGAGATATCCAACCTGCACTCGAATGCAGCACAATCTAAGTGGCTTGGTTGGTCAACCGATACACTTGAAAGCTGTCACTCGATAGAAGATACCATGTTACACACTGTGCATTTATACCTTGACTATAAAGTCAGTAGAAAGACAGAAGGATGATTGAGTTGGACTGATCACACAATTAACCTTTTTCCATCCTGAAGCCTCTGTGGCACCCATGCTGTCATTACACGCAAAGGTGAGTCAGGGAAAATGGATTTTTTCTCCATTTACTCCAGCCTTTTTGCCTGGATTGTGAAAGAGGTGGTGAGTATTACCATGGCAATGATCAATCCAATCAGTTTATTAATCCTTCACATTGTCATCCTTGACACAACGGTGACCTGCAACACTCTTTGTAGTCATAAATGTGTCGTTTCAGTCGAGACACAAACGTCGAGAGCGCAGAGCAAATGGGTAAAGATTAAGATTTAGCATAAAAAGGTCTGACTACAGTAAAACTGTGACACGTTTGAAAGATTAGTAGTCCAAGTTCCTGCCAAAAAAATAAAAGATGATCTCACTGAGTCTGTGCCAAGTTTCAAAGCACTCTCTTCCTTGCATGAAAAACTAACAAATGGACAATCAAACCGTTTCTAATTGACATCTAAGATTAAATTGCATATTAGCAGATCATTGTCTAAGTCAGGTAGAGGTTTCATATACTTTAGGTGGACTATGTGGAGAAAGTCAAGCAAGATCGCAGCTTGAAAATCAGATTAAAAGTATTGTGTCATAGAGCATGAAAAAATATATTTTCACTCAATATTAAAATGCCAGCAATATGACAGCATTTTGAGTCAGACTATTGGTGTTTTATTATAGTGTTTACGGGTGATATGGGGTCTTTGAGAAACATTATGACTCTGGGGGCAAAGCAGGGACAATCATCCATTCATTTCACACAGCTAAAACAATAAATGTAGACTTAACTGTAATGCAAGCTTTAAGCCCAGGCAATTTTGATGACAAAAAAATTCCTGATGATCCCAGACTGTCCTCCCAGCAAAAACAACAGCCGTTTCGGCAAATGCTTAATACACTCCAGTGACAAGCAGCGATACGAATTCAACAAAACAACTGACACTGACACGGGAGACCACGGTTCGCTTCCCATTCCCTACCAACAGTCAACACTGGGTTCTTCTAACTAGGACCATGACTGTTCCCTAACCTTAAGCAAGTTATTTTTGGTTACAAAACAGCAATTAAACAAAAAAAAAAAGCATATGGAGAAATCAAATGTGTTTACGCTGCATAATTTACTCTGTTCAGCTAGTTCTAATGTCTTTGAGAATCAGTCAGTTTGACATTTAGTTCAACGTTTTAGCAAATTAAAGCAAATGTTCCTCATCTGTCGAACAGATAATCTTATTACTGTATCCTTTGTCGTTTTAGAAGAAGCTTTTCATTTTAAGAAAATAATGACCAAATTCAGTGAAGTGAAATCTAATGGTACTTAAAATCACGTACAACTGAAAACAAAGAACAGGTTAAAAAACTAATCTGTTGTTGGAGGATCTAGTGGGAAAAAGGAAGCATAAGCTGATGCCAAAAGATGTGTCTTTCATCTGGTGGACTGAGAAAGAACAAAGAAAATGGCACTGCTGTGGTTGTCAATCGAATTAAAACCAGAATAGTGTGAAAAGCAGAGTGCCAACCCTTCTCCTCTCATTGTCCGTCAACTCTCTTTCCCTCCCTCCATTCTTTCTATTGAGCATCAGGTCTCTTTCTCTCTCTCTCTCTCTCTCTCTCTCTCTCTCTCTCTGGCTGACAGTTAAGAAGGCATGAATAATGTCTGCAAGCACAGGGACAGACAGGCCGAGCTGCGCAGTCGGTCTCTTCATCTCCCAAACCTATTTAAACGTGCCCCTCTCTCTCAGTTCCCAGCGGAGAGCGGGATGAAATGAGTGTGTGAATGGGAAGGAGGGAGACGGGGGGAAAGATAAGCGAGAGACAGTAGTGTTGCATATGTAAAAACCTCCCAGGAGTGACGATGTGAGCTGGCTTTAAGCGGCTGGAGGTGACCTCGCTGCAGGCAAAACTAACAGGGTGGAGGGTGCCGGGTGGTTGCTAAAGGGAAGCTAAAGGCTAGTATAAGACTTGACAGGAATCCCCCCCAAAAAAGTCTAAACTATCCACAGACAGCGCAGGCCTCAAGGACATATGAATCCTCAGAGTAAGACAGATTTGATCAGTGCATTGTTATTGCATAGACTGTTACAACACAGAGACAGTGGCAGGTTTATTGAATAGACATGCTAATAATGTGCCTCATCATTCCTTGTAGGATCTATACTGCCAGGCGGTAAATCAATAAATCAATGTCTTGTTTACAGTCTTATTGCCGACTCTTTATCTTGTCACAAACTGCTGCTCTGTCACTTCTGGACTGCAATTCTTGCTTGTAACACTGTACACACACTACAGTGAGATCAATAAATCAGGCATATATTAGCCGTGTGTACTTTTGTTTTCTGTATTGTGTTTGTACTTTATGCCAGCAGCTGCTCATATGATGGCTACGGTGTAATTTGTCTGATTATCTATATAATGCATGACCAATCATTAATGGGGTTACAAGATTTTGATCACATTCTGTTATGTCTGTAAGGCAGCTGTCGTATCATCCTTGGTTTTACAACATTTTGGGAAATACATGTATTCACTTGCTTGCTGAGAGTTAGATGAGAAGATTGATGCTGCTGTCATGTCTGTGCATTAAATATGGAGTTAGAGCTACGGGGCAGTTAGCCTAGCTTAGCATAAAGACTGGAAGAAGGGGGAAAGTGCTAGCCTGGCAACTTGTTGCACCTGGAAACCAAGTTGCCTACATGTGTCGTTCCTCCAACAAGGGAAGCTGTATGTTTTGTCAGTCTTTTGCTGTTAAATGTCCACCATTTGTAAAACCAATTAGCCAAAAATATTACAAATTCAAATTCAGCCCTACGTGGTCCAACCCTAATCCACTCAGAAACACACAAACTGAGATGGACCCAAATGCAAATACATTCTCTCATGCACACACACACACACAAAAGACAAGACTGTTTGATCCTTGCCAAGAGACAGGCAGAGAAGGACAGACCAACCACCGTGGCTCTCAGAAAGGCTTTAATCGCTCCGTATTGATTGTTCCCTTTTTTGGTGAATCAGCAACAACTAGTGTGGGCTGAGGAGTTTGCTTAATACTCCCTTCTCTCTGTGAGCAGGTCAGCCAATTTCACCCTCCCCAATGTATTCGCTCCTAAATATCCCATTCAGATCTCATTTATATTCATACCACTGGCAGTTTGAGGGTGTAGGAATATTAACTTTTCCCAACATGAAATATGAAATCTTAGATCTCCCGCTACAAAATCTTATGGTATCCAGGGGGAGTGTGGGGGGTGCACCTATCAAATTTTGCAGGTTGCACAACAGCAATCCATAGCCGCTTTGTGATTCATAACAGCTTCACAACCCTGATGTTTACTCTGGCTTCATTCACTGCCTACAGGGCTGCTGGGTCTGCAATATTCCTCTTTGTGAATTTGATTGGTTTTTGATAAAGAAAAGGCCCGAAGGAGGCTGAGAACAAGACTGCTCTATGTGCAAGAAAAAATAAAGTGTTGTCATCTTGACTAAAGATGACAACACTGATTTGTTGCAAAGATGACAAGAATCACCTTATATTTCAGACAAAAGAGGTGTCATTGAGACTCACAGACTCGCACTGTAAGCAAAATGAGACTGGTGTCACTCAGTGTAAAACTGTGTACATATACAGTATGCGGTAAATAAATCACTCACTGTATAGTGCTCAAAATACAAGACAAACACACTGACAGCTTAGGTGTCAATGTCAGTGACAAAAAACACGGATGGACGTGGATTCAAGCGCTCCAGAGAAAGATGAGTCTTAAACAGGCTTTGTTTTTTATTCAATAAAATTCACACTGCAAAAACAGCAGCAATTGTTGAACTGCCAAAATCATCAAGCTATGCAAGCTCTATCTCCCACCACATCGGCACAGGTAATCACACATCCTCCTGCTTATTCTTTAACTGTGGCCAACAACATGTGAATATGAGACAGAGTGTAGGTGTGTTTGATATAAGGGTATTCAGCATGCTTGTAAACATGAATGACAAGTTTAATCCTCCTTCAGTTAGCACACCAAGTATGCCAGATTCCTTAGTTCAAAGTTACTTTGAGTGAAATATGTTGGGCCATCTGGAGAGATTTTCACATAACAAAATATTACACCTGTTTAAAATCACAAGATCTGCCTAGTAGTACTGAAACAATTAATCGAACAGAAAATTAACTAGACTAGTTTAATGATGGATTTATTCTCATTAAGTAAACAATAACAACAATTATTAGCCATTCTACAGCTATTGGATGGATTGCCATGGAATTTGTTACAGATATTCATGGTCCTCAGAGGATAATATAAGGACTTCATCATCAGGTCAAACTTTTAGATTATCCAATACTTTGGTTTATGACTACACCCTAATACTAATAACATTCCCATCAGCATCAGTTGTACTTTGTGTTTAGTGTCAATTAGCAAATGTTAGCATGCTAACACGCTAAACTAAAATGGTGAACATGGTAAACATTCTATCAGCATGTTAGCATTGTCATTTGGAGCATGTTGCATTTTAGCTTAAAGCAAACTGTGCCTAAGAACAGCCTCACAGAGCCGCTAGCGTGACTCTTAGTATTGTTGCTTGATAAATTACATAATTGATTAATCGATTATCAAAATTGTTGCCACTTCTGTCGATCAACATTTTCTGGTTACAGCTTTGCAAATGTGAGGATTTCATGTTTTTTCTGTTTTAATATCTTCCTAAACTGAGCAAATTTAGGGGTTTTTCACTGCTGATCAGATCTGAAGGCAACACTTTGGGTTAACCTCTAATGGTCATTTGACCTAATTTAATTAATAAAACAAATGATATATCAATTGATAAAAAATCCTAAATCCAACTATAAGTGGCTTTAAATTTCAATCCAGTATGCTGTGAGCAAAGGCAGTTCTTAGACACATCAAGTGCACTTAGACAACATAAAAGGTTACACAACAGCATGCCTATACAAACACAACTTGTCATGTTGTGTTTGTATAGGCATGCTGTTGTAGGTCCATTCACAAAGGCTGTAAACGCTTTTTAAAAGTACCAAAGCAGCTGAGGAACAAAGCAACTGACAGCTTCTTACTTAACTAAGATACAGTAGCAACCTGAATGAGACACTGCACATTCACTTAGTTAAACCTGAGCAGACACATAAAGGACACGGACACAAGGGAGGATTAGAATTAGCCGCTCTGTGGGACAGAGAGCAACAGAAACTCCACAACAGGAACTGTATGTACACACTGTCTTTCATTCATCTGGAATTCATTATAGTGAGACGGTAAAGGGCTTATTTCTGTTCTGTTTCTTTATGCTTCAGACAACGTTCATTTATAGACCTTAGATAATGGAGAAGGTCATAAAGATTTCTTCCACCCTATTTCACTGTTTAAAGAGAAAAACAGCGCTTTACTTTCAATACAGAGACGCATCACCGACTCCTTGATACATTCAGTTAATGTTAATTAAATCCCACAGAGGCACAAATACAGACAAACACCAGCGTAGACTGGCTTCCACGTGTACGCATGCACACTACCACACATGTACAGTGCACACACACAAAAGTTTGCAGCCTTCCCATTTCACAGGCCTTGGAATACTTTCACTTGCCACAACAGATGGCTCATGTTGACAAGGAGGGAAAGACAGTTATGCGTGTGTGTGTGTGTGTGTGAGTTTGTGTGTGCGCCTTATCATTACCTGTCCCCAGAGGTGAGCCTGGCAGTCAGACGGTGTAACAGAGGCAACGACAACAGGATCTCTCCACCAAACCTCTGTCAGGCATGATTGGACAGCATGTGGTAAGTGCTATGCTAAGGCCCTGGGGACGCACTGATACAAACACAAACACACACACACACACACACACACTGGAGGATAGCAGCTCTTGATGCGCGCGTGTCTGTATGTGTATCACACTTTCTGTGTTGCACTTGCTGGTGCAACTTAACACTCTCAATGGGACCCTGACAAGAAGACAGATGGGTCTGACTGTACTGAGAATCATTACCGCACTCCCATGCAACAGTGTGTGTCTGACTCAACACAACTTCTCAGGGATTGCCCCGTCCCATCTTTCAAACCCCAAACAGAGCAGTGACCAGTCCAAACTCATCACCACTCACATCAGTCATTCCATTACTTGGGCATGCGCCATTGACTTGATAGTGTCATAACACACTGGTTTTCCCTTGAGCTGTACTGGATAGCTAGTGCAGAGCTGTTTCATGAATTGTTTTTTCGTTGTACAAACGGGTACAATAAGGCTGACCTTATTCCATACGTTGAGCTGACTCCAGCTGATGGTGTATAAATGTCTTTATCCTACATAGTTGCTCTAACAGAGCTTCCAGGCATACAGCATGCAGTTCACAAGACAGTGACTCAACCATCGCATGAGCAGTATAAGTATAGGATGTTCAAAGATTCAAAGATTATGCAAGGGCTGGGGTCATGCACAGTATTCCTGGTTTAGCTGCAAGTGGAGACCTATGAAAAAAGACAGCATAAGATAGAAGTAAGGACTTGTAATGTCAAGATTTTTATCTATAAATGCATCTTTTCATCAAAAACAGGAGGACAACCTCCTTTAATAAACTTTTTGTGGGTTAACGTTGTTTGCCAAAATCAAATTATTGTGTTGGTAAAGTCACGGCACAGAAATTTTATTGAAATGGCAAAGACACTTTGTGTGCACAAGTGAGACAGGTGCTGGATACAAACATCAGAGGAATATGAGCAAAATAGACAGGTGGAATCACAGCTCCTTTATTAGATTTAGATATAGATTTAGGCTTTACTGGCCATGTTTTGACCAAATCCTCAGGGAAATACATGAGGGGGACCAGTTTTTGTTGAAATGTCAACAATAAAGCCTGTCTAAATCTTAAAGGGAGCTCTGATTTCAGTCTGCAGGAACCTCTCTATTTTTTTTTTTTTGCAGAAATATCCTCGTCCTTAGCAAGTGGCTCAGCAAAACTTGACCACAAAAACTTTTTGCTAGAGCGCAAGAGCCAAGCAATTGCTAGTACGTAAGTATTGAAGGGTGTCGTAGTGGTTCAGTGCTCAGAATAAACTAATAATTATTTTACATTTCTATGACACCTGACAAACTCCTGCTGATGAAGATCATGTGATATGACTGAACGCTCCAGAACAACTACTAAATAGACCTTGATGTGAAATTGTTTTGTCAACTGCTGCTTTCCAAGTTCAGGAATTCACTTTTTTTAAATGTTAGCATGATAAATAATCACCACAGCTATTTGGATCCATTATCTGCAAACAATTAATGGTTCCACCAATTTCAAGGCAATCTGTCCCAATACCTGTGAACATATTTTAACTCTGTACCAAAGTGATGGACCATCAGACCAACCGACACTGCCATGCCTCGAGCCACGCTGTTAGCTAAAAACAACCTTTTCAAACTAGAAAGGTACTGCCATTCTTGCTGCCACTTTTGCCTTGCTGAAGCTCCCCGTGCTCAGGCTGCTGTAATGACTTTCCCCAGCACCAGCTAAGACTAAACTGGGCACCCGGCGAGCACACTGATTGCCTTCGGCTGACCTGGAACTGTCTGCTCTTACCTGCACCCAACACCACTCAGCGAGGCTCAATCAGCATACAGTTTGCAGCCACACTAAAAGTACAGCTACAGTAAGAGCCTCTCACTGTAGTGGCAGTGAAAGATGTAGTGACAGCCTCCATAGCTGACTGCATTCATCCTTCACTGGAGCTGAGATACGAAACTGAACTGGGGCATTTCAGTGTGTGTGTGAAATAGATGGAGGGAAGGGAGCAGGGAATATGATGTAAAGCAAATGTATCTTGATGCTTTGGAAGCAATATTTATAAATTACAGAGTAAGGAAGACACAATTTGAATGTGTACTCTTCATGCAGATTATTAAGGTAAGACTGACTGAAGAGAGAATGGATTTGTAAATTGATACATTTGTTTTTTTAACATTTGCAGGCGGCTGCGACGCAAGTGGCATTGTTCACTTACTTACCTGCATGCTTTGTTTGTGCCTGGAGGATTTAAACAAATATCCACTAGGCAGCAGATAACAGTTGAATCATCCCTTATTCTTGAGCTGTGGTTTCATGCAGCGTAAACCCAGTGGCAGCACTTACTATACTGCAGGGGTCCCCAACCGCTCAACTGCGATTCACCTGTCCATCTTAATGAAGCTCCAAGTTTATCATGGAGCATTTCAGTTGAAAGGTAATTTGAATGCTCTCCTACAGAAATATGTGGACTATATCTGCTGTGTGAAGTTACTGTTCATTTAAAATGCTAACTTCCTGCTGCACTTGTTTCACATTAAAAGCTTTTCATAGGTGAATCACATTGAGCCTTTTATTGAGAATACACTACAGGAATACATTGTATTTGTCAATGAAGTTAGTGACAAATACTATGTATTTGTATTCACTAAAACTTTGGGGGTCCTTGGGACACAATGTGTTGGTTAGATGAGCTGCAGGCAACATACATGCAGTTTGTGAGAATTAGCACACCTCCAACACATCATCAAGGTAAACAATGCATTTTACCATAACACACTGTAGGATATAAAACCACTCATGCAGTGCGCACAAAATATGATCGCAGTTGCTCATGTCCCAACCTGAATATTGGCCAGTTTCCTCAGATCTGCCGCATTTTACATAATATGTCAGTATTTTATTTTTCATTCAGTGTTTTTCATTTGAAGGTCTTCTAGGCTGGTTTTTGGTGGAGTTGGTGGGTGTTTCATTGACAAAATAAAATAAAATATTGGTGACCACTGTTACAGCATTAATGTTAAGATCAAGCCAGAAACAGCAGCAGAGGCAGCAAGCTTTATCAGTTTCTCTAAAGCTTTCTGCCATTATTGTTGTAATTAGTTTGAGTCTGGTGCAGACCTTACTTCACATCCTGACATAGTACCCCCACCTTTCATGGGCTTAACTTCATCTTCTTAACGCATAGCATTCATTTTATGAGTATGTCCACAACCAATGCTATGAAGTACACAGGATACTAGGGATTCTCCAATCTGACTTATTCTCTCCCTATACAGATTCCGATACCTCAGGCTATCTGCAAATACCAAATACCAATCCAATACCAGTGCTTTTCTTTATCCCACATTTAAAAACTGTGTGGAACCCAATAGGACCATTTTTATGTAAGGTAATATGTTTTATAATGACTTTGACAAAGAAACTGTATTAAATGTCAATTGGTCTGGTCTGGCCAATACCTGATCGCTTAAAAGGGTCAATAACGGCACCGATACCGATCCAGTGGATAGAATTGGTGCATCCCTACAAAAAAGGTAATCGTGCACACACAAATTCAAAGTTTAAAGCAAGTCCTTCAGTGCTCAGAGGCTTAAAAATCCCAACTATGACCATTACTGGCATCAAATCTACAGGGGCCACATTAGCCACAGGAAGTAGTCTCAGCCCTTTCCTTACATCAGCCATAAAGTCTTGCTCTAATGAGAATTCACTGTGTCTCTGGGAATGTAATTGTGTTACCTTCATTACGTTACCTTATGTTCTCTTATATACCCATCAGTGTTTTGTGGTGATCCTAATTACGTTCTACAGGGCGGGCCTGATTGCTGGTGGCAATCTAATCTAATCCTCACCTCAGAGACTAATAAAAGACCTAATATTGTGTGTGTGTGAGTTATAAAAAATTAAAGCCATATTACAGTAGAGAGGAAATGAAGTGCTTAAATGTATAAACATGGTTTATGATCACAATACCTGAAAAAAGTATGAATCGTGATCTGGCTTCTTTAATTACAGATAGGATCGTAATGAAAGTTGGCAATCCAGACAAGATATCCCAAGAGAAAGGGACAGCACTTTTACAGTTGTGACATTAGTGAAGGGGACCACTGCATAAAAGAAATTGATGTATTATTCAAAAAGGCTATGAACAACATTTGGAGATCGACCATGCATGTAAACTGGTCAGTTACCCTATTCCTTGGCTAGAAGCTAAAGGAGGGAAAAGAAAGCACAATTTAAGCATGAATTTATGTTTTATTGAGACGTAGCTGGCCCATTGTAACCCAATATCTGACAAGGTTTTAAGTTTAATTGCTGGCAGTTTGTCTGTTTGAAGTGGCTCCTGTTAATAAAGGATAAAACAGAAGTTATGCAAAAGTGTCTGAAGTGTCTTTAAAAGAGCATGACGTCCTCGAATGGAACATTACAAACGCACAAGCGAGTAACCCAGAGTCAATGACCAAGCAGCTGTTCATTGTGAGCGAAGGTTTTGTTTACAGCTGTGTTTGACCAAAACCTTCACCTAAACTCAAGAACCCTTTTGCTGTTGATGTTGCCAAATAGTGCTCAGAATTTAAAAGAGTACTACTCTACCATTACTGCTGGATGTTATTTTATCCTTTAATCATATTTGTGCCTAGAAATGCAACCATTTTTCAAGTATACCCAACACTAGATGAGTAAATGACATTTTTCTGCTTACATTCATAAGCTGCAGCAGCAATAACCAGTATTTATCTAAATCTGAGGACCCCTGCCTAAGTGATTTCTAAAAACCTGAGTGGGAAAACAACATTAAGCACAATCACAATGGAGAAAAAGCTCTGCTGATAAAACTAGGTAAAATAGACAGAAAAAGTGAGCATACTGTTAATTCAAACTCAACACTGTCTGTAGCTCCTTTTGACAGCAAACACTTTCCAATGTTGTATAACGCTTTTATGCATACATACCCGTATGTAGAAGAAGTTACAAGCTGGTGTAAATCTCCATTTGAACATTTCTGAAGGCACTTTTGTCTGTGGATCAGATTTGCACGGTAAAAACCTGCAGGTGCTTACTGCAGATTGGGCGAACATCAAACTTCAACATACATAATCAAGGTTAGCGATACCTTTTCGTGTGTAGTTGCTGGGATGATAAGAGAAGGCTCAGTCAGTGTCATCATGCAAATGTGAAAATAGCTAACACTGGAAGACAACAGCAGACAAACTATGGGACAGCCCCAATATTTAGGGTTTAGGATTATTCTCATTATCGATTAATTTGCCAATTATATTCTCAATTAATCAATTAAATATTTTCTCTATGTAATGGGTAAATAGGAAAAAATGTCCATTATAATTTTTATCTGACAATTAGTTTAAAACTAGCCTGGGAACCAGACGAATCTGCAAGCTCATGTTTTATTTGCTCTGGCGGTTGGCTCCCATTCCCAGACAGATTTCCAGGCCCGGGTCAGGCCTAACCACATATGCGTTAGAAAAGCTGCAAATCATCTCATTTGAGAAGCTGGAACCAGAGAATGTGTGCACTTTTGCTTGAAAAACAACAATCAATCGATTGTTGCAGTAGACCAGATCAGAGATCAGACCCACCCACTACATGACGGCACCCTGCTAGGCTATATTCATCCAGCTAATAGGAGTGTTGTGTGCTTCTACATCTACTGGTCAACTACAGTATCCGCTTCCATCTCTTGTACACCATTACAGACAATTTGAAATAAAGTTTTTCGAAAGCAGTCTGTGGCTCTAGAGCGTGCAAGAAAACTGGCTCTGAAATCAATAAAACTAAGTTATAAACAAACGGCTTACCATGAATATTTTAAATTACACACTCACTTTGTTAGAAGACTGGAATATAACAGCAGAGCAAGTGGACATGTATCATCTGCCAGGCCTGGCTTACTGTGATAATACTGTAATATGCTCTTTGACTCTCTCTCCTCAATAAGGAATCTATTGAAACAGATTTAATGCACCTCTGCTGAGAAGTGAAAAATATCTGTTATTGGACACACTGCAAAGTGTTTTCCCTCCATAATATTTACTTAATGTACACATCAGCCATATTAAAAACAACCTGACACTGTAAACAACCGATCAAGCAAACACAAGCAGAGCGACAGGAGAATATCAATCACTTCAGCAATCACTTGAGGATATAAATATTTCATGGAGAAAAAAAAAAGTAACACATTAGTTTAATATAGGCTCAGCTGCCTTTTGAGCAAATCCCTGGTGTGATGCTGAACGCACACACACACACACACACACACACACACACACACACACACACACACACACACACATACAAACACACAGGCTAAGACTTTGATCCAAAGCCTCTTACAGGGTTTTGCTGATTTTTCACCCCAAAATGAGAGCCCACAGATCCTCCCCTCAGCTCACAATGCAAGACACCCAGTGTCATTAGCTGCAAGGATCAAAGAAACAGACGGCCAGAGGAGTGTGTCCGTGACTTAAGATCTCCATATCCAGCGGACAAAGTTTACAAGCATTAGATGGGAGTTTGGAGCTGGCGCGAGTTAGGCAAAATGCGAGAGTCAACATGGGTGTTCTGCCTGCTGCATGTGTTGCAATTCAAAAAATGTCTCCAACAACGATGGAGCACAATCTTCGTGTGCCTCCAGTGAAACCACAGCACTCGCTTAAGCAATCCACTGCACTTCCCGCTTGGAAAAAAACAAACTCTAATATTCCTGAGGGGACTTTTGCCGTGTATGTGGCTTTCAATAACTATGACCTTATCATACTTTATGGTATTTTTCATTTCTCATGACACCACTATAATGTTGAAATAGGGACTTGGGCATTTGTTCTAATAGTTATACAATATTCTTTCCAAATCCAATTTAGTCCACTCAATGTAGCACAAATTGGATAATAAATATTGCATACTTAAATGTCTGCTTTGCAAAAAAAAAAATTATAGAATTGATTCAAAGGTTATATAGCACATGTAGAGCAATTTTCTCTCCTGCAGGAAAGAAAGAAAACTGCAAGTACTCCAAAGGTTACACTTCCATATACAGTATCACAGACATGTATACATCTAGGGCTGCAACTAGCAATAAAAATACTGAAAAAAGGTCCAAGTTGGCATATAAACTTCTTGTTTTGGCTGACCAATGGTCCCAAACTCAAAACAAGAAAATCAGCAAATCTTCACATTTGAGGAGTTAAAACTAGAGATTTTTTGGCATTGTTGCTTTAAAAAAAGACATTAAAAATGATTGCTGATTAACTTTCTGTCAATCGACTAATGAATGGATCTGTTGGAACTGTTCCAGCTCTATATGCATCAATTATAAACTATGTGATTGTAAAATATGTGTCAGTGATACTTAATATTGATTTCTAATGACCATACATTTGTGTGCATGTGAAACAGACTTGGTTTGGAACAATTTCAAAGGAGTCAAAATCTAATATAATGTTATCCAATATCTAATCTAATCCAATGTTTACATCAGTGGTATTATACATATGCTATTGGATATTCTGTAATCTTTACCTATGGTGGCTGCATGATATTTAGAAATATTACAGTGAGTACAGCATCAACATGTTGTTATGTATTTGTTATTCTTAGTTATGTACAAAGCTGAAACCATACTTTTAAATTACTGTGTACTTCAATCATGTGTAACACTGGAGTGTGTATTTTCTGACTGCCCCAAATGTAACACACCCCCTTGAAAGCTACACCAGTTCAAACACATAGCAACAGGACCCTACCAACACGAACAAAACACGTCTAAAACAGCTTTTTACAACAACGACTGTGGAAAGAATATTCATTACTGGGTACGTAAGACGTGGAACAACAACAACAAAAAAAAAAAACACCACAAAAAGTTTATTTTCTTTACGTGGTTTGTTTATTGCACCGAGAATGGGGGAGACTATCAGTTTAGCAGACATTAGCACTGCTGTCAAAACACAGAAGCGTGTCAAAAAGCAAACGCTTTTCAAAGATGTCCGGGGAAAAAATCTACGAAATGCGGGAAAGTTGGTGTGAAAGCTCGAAAACCTCACCTTGTTTGACACACTTGAGTCGGACGGGGTCTTTGCTGTGTTTGACCACAGCATGGACGTCCCTGGTGGTGAGTCCAGCCACCGGGGTATCATTGACTTCCAGCAGGAGTTCATCCTGGCAGATTTTGCCGCTGTGGCAGACCGCTCTGCCCGGGAGAAGCTCGCCGATAACCGGGAACTGTCCATTCTCTGCGCCGCCCTTCAACTCCAGCCCCAGCTCCCCCTCCTCATTCCTGCAAAGGACACTCTCATGGACTTTGTTAGTCCAGTGGTTCTTCCTCTTCTTCAGGCTCTTGGACATGGCTCAAACAAGGGAAAATCACATGAGTGCGGCCGTGGAAGAAGTTTTATCGGTCTTTGAAGTCCCCCAGTGTCACCGCAACACTGTAACGTGTCCAGTTTCAATAGTAAACGCCAGTTGTACCCATGTCAGCGCACACACTCACACGCACAGCAGCTGGATCATCAGTCTGCTTTTGCATTAACTGGGAGCTGCTCAACTTGTGATGCCTTCGCGTGTTGTCTCAAAGATCCGAATTGACAGGCTCGACGTACAAAAACGAGGTGGTGAAGAAGTCAAACAGAAGTTTGGATAAATTATGCGCTACCTTGAGCTGACACTGTGAGACTGGTTAGAGAAAGCATGGGAGCCATTTAACAACAACAATCATTATAATTTACATATTTATTATTAAAAAGGTCAAAAAATTATGTGGCAATTAGGATGGACCTACACCGTGTGGGGACATACTGTATAGACTATTTGCTGGCCTTGTATGTCAATATCATACCAGCAAATTAATTGTAGTGCAATAAACAGCTTTATTATAATTAACTAATGGACTAAGTAACTTCGTATGATCTATCCCTAAAATGTACACAACAAGCCTTTCCGATTAACTGCGATCACCTGCAGACATTAAATCACGTTTGAAAAATTACTTTTAGAAATTTGTTTTAGCAATTCTACCACGTTAAAATGCCTTTTAGCCTGTACTATATAGTCTATACATAAATATGTCATTTAAATAAATAAACAAATCAAGTAATCAATACAAATTTTACATTATTATTAATTTTATAACTTTTACTGCACCACACATTCTTCAGTGCAAGTTTATTTCTAAAATAACACTGCAAAAACTATGAGTTAAAAGTGCCAAATGTATTTAAATGCATCAAGGAGATGTGTTTAGTTACAAACTTTGAAGTTTACAAGTTTACGAGGGGTACCTGAAGGCAGCATCCAGCTCCAACCAACCCAACTGACCCGGATGTGAAGGCTGGAGGAGGAGGAGAGAAGCAAGCCTTTTCCCAAATCCAGCTTTCCATGGAAAAAAAAGAGAAAAGAAAAGCAAGAGAGAGGCAGAGTAGCAGTATTTCCACTGGCATGGCAGCAGAGCAGCAATAATAAGGTTGTTGTTTTTTTTCAAACCACAAATATGCCTCTTCTTTTTGGCATTCGCTTACAGACACTTCAAATGCTACAGTTTGTAAAAGAAGTGAGAACTCTGGAAGAATTAGACCATTAATAACACTTAGTATAACTTGTATTAGGTGTAAGCTTCAGAAAGTTATATCAACTGACTCAACTCAAATAGCTTTTTTTCACAGCCACATTGTATTTCCTTCCCCCTTCAAAGTGGAAACACATCAATTACAGTCTATTTCTGTTTGGACAAGGACCCACAAAGGTCACCTGATTCAAATACTTTGTTGGTAGAGAAGTCTTTAAAACACATTTTTATTTTCTAAGCATCTATCCTCAGCTGAACTTGACAGCAAAGGATTTGATTTCCTTGAACATCCTCAAGGTCTTTGGTGTATATGAAGCGTTTGTATTTGATGAAACACTTTCAAGGGCAGCAGGTATTTCTCAGCTGAACATTTCATCTCATTAATGACATTCAGATTTCAGAAGCATAGTTTGTTCCCTCTAACAGCATTTGTGACACACACACACACACTCAGTCAGTTTGCTGTAATAGTTTTGTCATTTGCCAGAAGAAGCGCTCTAAAAGGAAAATCCCCCTTGTGTTTATCTCAAACTAGAGGAAAGGGATGTAAAGCAAACGGAGAATTGACTGAGTATAATCTATCTTCAAACAAATGTGCATTGTGGGTATTTTCCTTCACGGGGTTGACTTCTCGAAAACTTCCAATCTGCTTTGTGAAGCCTCTCCTAACATCTCTTCATACTCAGTTACAGAGCTTATTTTCAGTAATGATAGTTTGCTGCTTTGCTGCCATAATTGTATAGATATACAATGATAATAGCTATGCAAGACAGAGTTATCTGTCGTAGCAAGTTAATCCTTTTTGAGCCTTAAAATCATGTTTATCTCATAACAATGAAAAATTCTGGTAATGAGATGAGATAAGTGCACTTGTTTCCCACACAGAGAGACTTCTTCTTGTGTCATTTATTCTGCCTTGTTCAAAGATGTTTCTAGAAAATTCCCAAACTCGTGTAGTGCCGTAGCCAGGATTTTACTGTTCATGAGTACACCACCACCAAATTATTAGGATTTTTCATATTATGAAGATCTTAAAGCCACCTCCACACAGCCAGATCTAAACATCTGGTGCAGAGATACTGGGTCCTTTATAGGGCTGGGTATCAAAACACAATTCGTTCTGAGTACCGACCGAAATGTGTTCATAGCATGGAGCAGTGGTTCCCAACCTGGGGTCGGGACCCTCTAAGGGGTCCCAAGATCAAATCACACAAGAGGGGTCACAAGATGAATGAAAAACACACTGGTTAACATTGTTCAAAAGAAACAGAGTATCGAAAACTGTCAATTAACGTACTTAAAGTTCATATTGAATGCTTTGTCAGATTCTTAAGCTTGTCTACTTATTCTTTGATCAGATAGTTCTTTATTTAAATTAGAAAATGTTTCTAAGTTTAGAGGATATTGTATTCAGGCAAAGCTTTATATTTAACACTGATTGATATTTTGTTATTTAAAAAAAGGGTCAAAACATCTTTATAATACCCAAAGTAAGATATCATATAGGCACCAATATCCCAAGTCTCTTATTCATTTAATTTTTGTTGAAATTTCTGAAATTTAGAAATAGATATTTTGGGAAATAGTTTTAATTTCCTTCTTGCCAAGAGTTAGATGAGAAGATTGATACCACTCTCATATCTGTACGCTAAACATGAAGTTGTAGCCAGAAAATGATTAGCTTAGCTTAGCATAAAAAACTGGAAACAGGGGGAAACAGCTAGCGTACAAAACCCAAACTGTAAAAACAACAATTTGTGGTTTATGGATTAAACAATTTTTTGTTTCCTTTGGATAGAGCCAGGCTAGCTGCTTCCCCCGTTTCCTGTATTTATGCTAAGCTAAGCTAACCAGCTGCTGGATGTGACTTCATATTTCCTGCAGACCATCTAACTCTCAGCAACAAAGTGAATAAGTACATTTCTCAAAACTATTCTTTTAAGTATATTCAGTGCAAAAATACTGGAATCTGCCTGTCAAATAACCACCATGTGTATGTATGTGATTGTAAAATGTAAAACCCCCAAATTCCCAGAAAAAATACAGAGCAAATGTCCTCAGTGTCCGCATCTGTGCTTGTGAACAGATGCAACTGTTTGAGTCTACTGGTCTATTTAAATGCCTCAAAAGAAAGGAAGAAAAAGCAGATATCAAAAAGACAGAGTTGTGAGATGAAGATCAACTTCAACACTGCGTTGCAATAAATTTCTCCTCAAAACAATTGTGCTGTCCTTGAGTCGTGATGACAACAAAGCGACAGACAATGCATCATTTTCTCCTCCCCGGGATTTGGAAAAGTGCCTCTGCATTCCAGAGGTGGGAGCACTGCAGACTCAGAGTGAAAATTAAAAAAGAAAAAGAAAGCGAAAGAGAAGGGAGTATTTTAACAAGGGCAGGAACTCTGGAGGCAGTGTTTGAACAAGGAGAGGAATGCTCTGCGCGTGGCAGAATAAGTGCCGGGGAGGAGAAGAGAACATCAGCAGTGCATGCGAATGAAAGGACTGGAAAAACAGTGTGGGATTAAACTCTGCGAGATATGTTGGGTGGGCTTGGGCCTGGCACAATGAGCCCATAAGTGTGGGTTGATGAGAATACATTTTACGACTATTAAACATAATGTCTATGTTTGGAGAACAACATTTTCACAATTCCTGTTCATATAACTATCATTTGTTCTTGGAAACATGACACACAGTATACACAGCAGCAGCTTCAATCCCTTTCTGCAGAGTCATATTGCAGGAAATCACTCCGTTCAGCCATCAGTCACATCTACATGACCAGATGGGAGTTCATTGGCTCGGCCAGTGATGCTGCCCCTGGGATTGCTACACTGCTCTGCTACATGATGTAATGGTTATGACAGGCCTCATTGCAGGATAATTAAAGCTGGTCAGGAATAAAGCTAAATTACCTGATGATGGCTTCCGCTGCTAATGAAAGAGGAAGTTATTATCCACTTTGTTTGAGCGAACGCTGCCATTCCAGCTCCAGCGGAGTCATTGTTAGCAATTTGGCTGCTTGTTTTACAATGTCTCACTTGATACAGGGTTGAATGATTGAACAGAAGCTGCTGTTTCCAAGCTGACAGTGTGGTCAGTTTGTCTTATTCAGGTCATTCCATCTGAGGCATCTGACCTGTTTATTTAACTTGCCATCTGCTCGACCTTGCAGCCCAGGAAAGGTCCAGTCCGTCACTCTGTATCTCCCCTTTTCTTGACCCTCGAGGATGAAGGGGTGCCAAGAGATGCACAGCTGAACCTGATATACTGCCAACAGTAGTATTCTGAGTTTGGTGTGGAAGAACTTAAATGGCCTGCACCAAGCCCCTGATCTCAGCCTCATGCAACACCTTTGGGATAAAGTGGAACGCATTCTGCTCCCACATTCTTCCTTTTACTGATGCAAAGTTGATTTTTTACGCAATAAAACATACCCTTGCTTAATTCAATACACTCAAGGGTTTTGATGCTACAGCCTTACTCAGTCTGGTATGACCAGTAGCTTATGGTGGCTAACATTAGCTAACTTTTAGGTAGATGTTGCTGTGTAGCTGACATTACTGAATCAGGACTTTTTGTGCTACTGTTAGACAATATTTCAGCATTTACATTATCCCACAATTGTTACTTGTGGCCCCAGTGTATGTTACATAGGCTCTCTTTAAATCATATAGGCTACAAACAAGTAATCAAATCTGCCAGTGTAATTTTATTTGTTTGCTGTGAAATGTAGCTTTTTTTTAACAGATATGTGTTACCTGAGACATGTTTAACTGCAAAATTAGATATAAACATGCTTTTGTGGACACATTATTGGAATTTTTACTTGGTTTAGCAAAAATAAGAGTCCCAGAAAATGGCCTCCAGCCACCATCTGTACAGTATGAACACCCACCCTGGATTATGATGCAAAGGATAGTGGCATACATACTATATCCTGGCTAATGGTAACAGCGCAGTGACTTGTTAATGTGCATGCTATAAAAAGTATTTTTTTTGTGAAGAGTGCAAAGCCTCTGTGGAGCTACAATAAGAGCTGTGTCCTCCTGTGCAGTTCCACTGTAGGGCCTCCCTGCTGCTTTCTGTCCACTGATGAATGAGTCTGTATGCACCCAATAACAGTACCAGTAAATCAAAGAACCTCAGGGTGAAATCCAGGGCTTCTACCAGGTTTGATTTGATTGCCCTCTGCATGATTAGAATTGTGTTTTACCTTCAGTTGTGGCCACTGTTATAATTGTCTTCTCTCTCTGCTCTGCTGCCTGATTTTTAATTTATGTCCTCTCTCGGCTTTCACAGCGAATGATTTAGGCAGGATTCTGGTGTAGTCTCGGTCTGGCTCTCAGGAAACCACCACTTCACAAGTCCTGGTCTCTCCACAAACATTCACCATCCCCACCTCAGCCTCCTGCCCTATCAACTCAGGCAGATAAGTACCTTTTCCCATGCTGAGGGCTTTTAACTGCCTCGAAGCCGGCTCACTCCTGCAAAACCAGGCTCCACTTTCCTCTCACTGAAAGTTACATTCGCACTATCACAGCCAGTCATCTGTCTCCACCAGTCGGTCTTCACAGGGTCCATCATCCATCAGAGGGGCTGCAATGACACCATAGCCATGCAATCAACAGCGTGACAGCTTGATAGACTTTCACAAGCCACCTCTCATATCCCATCACAAAGCACATTTGACAAACCAGCAGAGACAGGTCATCAAACTAGAAGATAGCAGCTTTCAGTCTGTTAGAGATTATAATATCTAATATTTTCTCAAATAGAATTGGTTAGCTCCTTAAAATCTTCTCATGAAATTGGTGAATTTGTTAAGATTCATGTGTTTTTGGGTTGGTGGATGGATGGGAGAATAAAACAGATGACACATTTGTGAGATGTTTATTGGATGCTCTTCAAAGCATACCACAGGTACATTTCTGTCTGCAGTAGAATCATCATATCTTTGAAGTATAATATGTGCAGCTTCTGGTTGGATTTACCAGAGCATTAGTTATTCTGCTCTCTGCCTTATTAAATCTGCACATACATTTATACATAAGGTTCCTTATCACTGCCTGACATGTGGGCACATGTTGTCAGACATACTGTATGACCAGTATTATAAAGCCCTGGCACACACAATAACATCCTCATGGCAGTAATGTGACTGTAAGTCTCTGTATACTGCTCTTTATCCCTGCACCACATGTACAGGAGCATACAGGAGAGCCTAATCAGCCACATTTTAATATAAATTGACCATATATGAAATAAATGCTCCAATGACAATTTGGCTGAAACAAAGTTGAAATGATTCACACTGCTGGTCATAACATAAACGCCCCAAATAGTCTAAAATCCTGTTCTATTAGTCCTCAAAATATTTTAGTGTTCTCTAGACCAACACAAAAGTCAAACAAGAAATTATATATATATAAAAAAATTTAATTATAGTTAAATGAAGCTAAAGTTTTGGAAACTAATCCAGCATTCTATAAGATTTTTAGAGATTTTATGCCAGGCCTATTTTGGAGTATTTTAACCTCAAATACTTTAACATATACATCTCTTAACACACTTGACTGTGGGCTTTTCATCACAGCCTTGCATAATCCCAAATTTAAATCGGGCAATCAGTAATATTCTTTAATCCACCACGCAAACACCAGAGCGCCATGGGTTAGGACTTAAAATGCCCTTACAACTGCTGAGGCAGAGGGGGCATCCAAAGTTCGAGCAGCGGGCTGAGAGGTCAGGTATCACCTGCAGTTAGCGGCACGGACAACACCGACTGGCACCTCTGTGACGGCAAGAGGATTAAGAGAGCAAAGTTGATCTCAGTGTTTAGAAAATACCAACAGAGGAGGGTTGAAGAGGTTAGCAGAACTTTCAGTATCCTTCTAATTAATATTCAGACCTTGTAACTATACAGACTAGTGCCCCTTTGCCCTCCCTAGTCCCTGTTTGCCCAGAGTGAAGGAGTTTGTGTTTAAAGACAGATCTCTTCCCCTCCAGCTAAGGGACTCTCAGAGCCTCAGCCTGCTGCTGAATGATTGGGCGATGCCGGGCGAGCTTTTCCCAGAGGCCTTTTCGGTATTCTGTTCACAAAGCCCTGTCTAAAGACCCTCATT
Organism: Maccullochella peelii; assembly: GCA_002120245.1. NCBI lineage: Eukaryota > Metazoa > Chordata > Actinopteri > Centrarchiformes > Percichthyidae > Maccullochella > Maccullochella peelii. The sequence continues at coordinate 108,392 of LKNJ01000730.1, forward strand.
GATCAGCGGCTCCTTAAGATCCTCTCTTCTCATTTAGTGAGGAGTAACTGTTACATCACTGTCACAGAAAATGGATAAAGGGTCATGGTCAATGGTCTGATTTATGAGGGACTGGCCGGGTCGCAGTTACAGTGTGTTGCTCATCTTACAAATGTTTGACAAAAATTGACAACTGAGAGAACTCTGATAAAGGCAGTAAGATGGGGCTGAAAAGCTCAGGAAAATTTCCATTAAGTGGACCTCGTGCAAAGAACTTCTTGTCACTCACCACTAGTGTCAAGATGATACTGAATGGCTCAAGAAAACCCTTGAATCTGAATGCAGTGCAATGATCTCACCCATTCATATATTATTCTTTATTTTTTTTAAAGAAAGCAAGACAACACTGATCTTTTCACGGCAGACATTTTGACTGAAAAAGCACAGGTGTTTCTAATAACATTAACGCTGGCTCTGTTCTATTCAAATGTCACAGTAAGCCATGGCAGTGTGACAGTGAGCCAGCATGCACAATACCAAGATCTTAATCTTTCAAAATCTGTCTTCTAGCCTATTGCTGAGACAGATTTTACTGCAGTATTTTCACACCCCTGCAATGTTATTTTATGTCGAATGAATCAGTGGAATGATTTTCTACTCCATTTTCCAACACAAAACGCCAAAGCATGAGGCATCGGTATGCAATCTGAACACCTCTGATCCTTCATGAACTCACCTGAAGGTTATGTTCTCTACAAAAATGAAAATGTCCACCTCTGATAGCAGCTGAGGCCCTCGTATCCCCTTTTGACTAACCACCATGACCTACAAAACTCCAAACCACATCCTCTCCAAACCTGCCACATTAATCAAATGCCTTATTTTTATTCATCATTCTGCTCCCATTCTCCCTCAAGCCTTTTTGACAAGGTAGCACCTAGCTCACTGCACTGCACTGTACACACCTCTTCTGTCACGCCGATGCAGCCCACAACTTAATTATTCATCCCCAAGTTATCCGTTAACAGCAGCCTACACTGCAAGTCACTCACCCCCAGTCAATAAATATTCTCTTTGCTAAGATTAGAAGATTTTGCCTGACCTAGATATTAAATCAAGTTATTGTTCCAGCTCTGTCATGCTACATTTTCTCTGACAGTGAAGGGAAAGGAGAGAGAGGAAAAGAGAGGGAGAGAGGGTGAGGCAGATGGATGCTAATTTAAGCAAATGCTTCAGTTCAACAGTGACCCCTGCTGTAGAGTGCAGACTGTTTTATTTCCAATCAGGGCAGACAGCTTAGAGGGCTCTTTAGTTCAAAGGGGCAAGATTTGTGTGTCATCAAAGCAGCCACTTCTCCATGCTTAGCGGTTTGTTAAGCACAAACTGCATCTTCTCGTGTGTGACTGTTCATATGCAAGAGTCCACACCTGTGCTATGGAGAAAAATTAAATGAGTGTTTCATTAAACTCAATGCATACATTGATACAGAGAACAAAAAGAGGTGGAGGTGCTGGCAACTGGAAGATGAACATGTAATGTGTTTTACACACCTGTAATTGCATTTATTTAAGCCTTTCTCCCATTCTACCTTTTCACGAGCCCGATGAAGCGCTGACCTGTGTCGCTTGTCGCTTGTGTTAATAAATGTTTCCTAAATAAATTGATAAATAAAAAGAAAACTAAATTAAAATAAAAAAAATATTTTAATTCACTCACTAACTTTTTTCCTTAGTTTTCAGCCACCTTTCATTGAAGACCATGAGATTACACACACTGTGATTCATATTGATGAATCAAAAGTGTACATAAAAATAAATGGACTATTATCCCATGAACCAGCAGTGGGAATTAATAATTGTATTTTAATGTAAAAAACAATCTTGAGACCACCTTTAAATTCTACTTTGTTATTTTATTGCAATGCAGTGTCCTTCCAAACCCACTCACGTAATCCAGCCCTAATCCTCACCATGACCATTTGTCTGAGTGTAATCTTTGTTCAAGGTTGGTAGTCTGCTGGTTTTGGAAGATGGAGTGGGGGTTGTAGCAGCTAATCATGCCATACCAGAGGTGCCAGTTCCTCTGGAGCCTCACCTAAGTCCAAGCCCATACAGTTGCAGCCTTGTCAGTGCTAGCAGCATGCTTTATGCTTCCCTTTGCAGGGAAGAGTAATCACTGGTTCTGCAGTAGCAGTGAAGATTTAGCAGTCCTCTTACCTTCAGCCCAAACCGTCAGTCACTTAGAATAGAGCAGCTGCCTGGAGGCTGCCAGTGGAAGTATACATCATCCACCTATCATATCCTCTTCCTGCTGCTAACCACTATTGCGCCTTATAAATCAGTGTGTCAGAGGGAAATATTCATGAAAGGCAATTCAAATAACTAAGAGATCCATCAACCATAAACACAGGAGTTACCATCTTGATGAATATTTATCTCAAGCAATGGCAAGATCAAAGGGTTTGTTCACTAAAGCACAGGCAGACCTCTCACAGAGCTGTGCAAAGGAAAAAATACATCATGGTGTTTGCTTAGTGATGAATTTGTTAAATGATAAGCATGTTGGTTTAAACAGACACCAGGGGATTGTGGGTAGATATGGCTGCGGGTGGAGAAAGGTTTGAAGTGTTCAAGGGAGATTTGACTAACTCCTCCTGCAGGCTCTAATATATTTAGGAATAAAGCCCTAAAGCTGATGAAGATTTTCTAAAGGCAATGTCAGACAGATAAAACAGAGTAAACTGTGTTTAAAGTACTCCAAGTAATGTAGAGTAGTCCCCAGAACTCCTCATATGAGGATGATTTAAGAACCTCAGAAAACAACCAAAAAACCCCCAAACAAACAAAGAAACTTGAAATGCTTGTTATGTTCAAAGGCAGATGGTGTGGTGCATTCAAGGTTCTATTGGGAAGTTCCCACATCTCAGACCAAGGGCGTAAAGTTGGTTTCATAAGTGGGGGACAGAATGAAGTAAAAAGAAAGAAAGAAAAATGAACTGAACTGAAACTATGCAATGCTATTTATTGGATATATATTTATTATTATGCTTTACAAAGTTTACAATTTGCTATATTATTAATGTACTATGGCTAATTAAAATCACATTTAGATGTCAGATGTCAAAGATGCTAAGCAGTACTTGAACACACCATCTAGCAGATTTTTCCAATTCACCTGCATTACCTTGCAACTGTAAACTAACTTAAGCTAAAAGTAAACATGACAATTAATTCTCTGATGATTTACCTATACCCATTTACGTGACATATAGGACGGTAGTAAAAGTGTAAACCTACCAGAACTCAAGTTGCTCATCTTTTAAATTTGTGGTATACAATTGATCAGGTGTTCTGGATGGCATAAATGTTGTTAAACCCTTAGTAGTTATGTCAAACCTACAGTATATAATGGCAAGGTATTTTAGAGGAATTAAAGTGTAAATAGCATTTAAATTAAATGTAAATTGCCTTTTAAAATGTGTATTTGATTTTTGTTTATAATGGTGTTTTTTTTTTAATTATGGCGATAACCTACCAAAGGTCAGAGTTCAGCCACTACTACATCACTGGCTGTATGTAAAACAACTACAGTATGTTTGATGAATTTAGGAAGTGGCACAGACAGGAAATGGAGTGAGACAGATGTCAGACTTTAACAAAGTCCATTAAAAGTGTCATTAAATTTGCATATGACCCGGGACGGAAGGTTGTTAAAGCTTAGCAGATAATTTGAACATTCGATAGAGTCGAACCCCATTGTTTTCATTCAAGGCTAAACTCTGCCATCAGCATTCAGACAGGATGAGTTATTGCCTTGTCTTGCCAGAGCCTTGGGTGTCAACCAAATTAAAATTCAGCTCAGAGCTGAGGACATATAACAAGTGAAAGTTTTTCCCTGCAGGGTAGGAAGGAGGGAAAACTTAAAAACAAACAACTGTTAGAGGCATACAATGCAGGGCCTTGCAGCAGGTTTCGGATGATTTTCTGTGACACCTGTGGGTGGGAAATGGCACCAGGGATCAGGGGTTAGGCTTTGGAGGTGATACACTTGGCGAGGAGGATGGTAGAAAGTTGGGTGAAGTGAGGACAGAGTCAATAAGGTTCCTACAAGGACCCTCATTACTCCAGTGCCATCACCCTCCTAAAATGGGCTCCTGTGCTGACTGTCTGGATCCTCTCTTATCCAGTCAAGCTGATATGTGAGTGAGAGAGAGAGAGGAGATAGCCTCCCGTGCTCTCCATCTGGCTACCGACACACACTTTATGTTTACCAATAAGCTCGCAGAGGAGATGGCGTCATTCAGGGCGACAGGTAAGGGTGATGTACACCGCAAGGCTGTCAGTTTGTGTCTGTTTTTCCAGCTTCAACTCCATGAATTGAGAGGAGGGGAATAGGGACGGGACCAAGAAGTTCTCCTTAAAGTCGTTACGAGCAATGACTGCTCCTGTTGTACCTGGCTTGTCTTGTTAGTGCGGCTTCATGAGCAGCTTTGGCACCGGTGCTGTTATTTATTGCATTCTGTATGTTACTGATGCTCCCACTTCTGGATCTTTTTGCTCATTTTGTACAGATGCTCTTATCTCTGAATCTGATTGCGTGAGCATGAATACATATTTACACACATCTCTGTATACAGTACTTGTTATTCCTTCTGTACACTGGATATTAAGAATGAATCTAATGTGATCTAGTCTAATTTACTAGTAGTGGAACAGTTGAAATACTTAAAGGAATAGTTTGATATTTTGGGAAATATGCGTATTCACCTTTTTGCCGAGCATTAGCTCAGGAGATTGATACCACTTTCATGTTGGTATGGTAAATATGAACAAGCAGGCGGTTAGCTTGTTATATTTCTATATGACAGAGCTGAACAAGCTGCCCACCCCCTGCGCCTGGTTTCCAGTCTTTATGTTAAACTAAGCAAACCAGCTGTTGGCTCCAGCTACATATTCACCGTATAGACTCATCTAACACTCAAGCAAGAAATCGAAGAAACCTATTTCCCAAAATGTCAAACTATTCCTTTACAGAATTAAGCTGACAACAATTTTAGCACATTTTCTTTGTAATTTCTGAATAGGCATTACCACCTTTGAAAGATGTTATAGCTTACGTGTTAGCAAACAATTGCACATCCACCAGACACGGAACGTTATCACCCCATCAGAAGTCCAACATTCAGTCTCCTCTTAGCTTTTGGTCTTCATATTTGACTTTTTTCACCAGCTAGCTACTTCCTAACTTTGTCAGTTGCCTGGTTGGGGAGGTAGTGTACCTTTTCCCCTTTTTTTCTGAAAACAAAGGACTAAAAGAAGCTCAAAAGCTGCATGAAGTCGTCCACCAGAGTGGTTACTCTCTATGGGCTCATAACTATGAGTGACCCTGGCTTACATTACATTCATCTGATTCAGTGTTAATATAAAAAAATATAGATTACCACAGCTTTAAGTGACTGCATAACACATTTACAAAACAGATTCAAACGTTTAAGTGAATATCAATTACCCTTAAAAGGGTAAATCTGTCTTTATGTGTTAAAACAGTAGACGAACAAGAACTGTTTCCAGTCATTTCACATTCAGGCTCAATTCACCTGAGTTGGCCTGACAGTCAGCGGCTCATATCCTTGGCTCCGCCGGGTGCCACAGCACTGATTACGCTCTGATCCAGCTCATAAGCAACTAGCCTAATTCCAGGAGCTCAGATATGACACCTTAGGGAGTCTTTGTGTCTTATCTCAAAGCGAGGTCCAACCATTTAGTGACACAGAACTGAATTGTTCCGCGGAATAAAGAAAAGAATTACGGGCTAAATGGCGGCGATCCAGTGAACAACAGTGGCTCTTATCAGAGCGACGCAGAGCACTGGAGGTTTTACCTCAGCTGAGGGTTGGAAGGGAACAAACACAGATGTTGGGCTGTCTGTTATGTCAAAATTCATTTCAGAGGAAAAGGCAAATAGAAATTGAAATTCATTATATTGATCCAGGCATTGTTTTGGTGAAATATGTAAGACGCTTCCTTTTATATGCTTATATCTGTTTCACAGAGATATAACAAACACTTTTTCTCTCTCTCTCTGCCTCTCTGTGTCTCTCTCTCCTCCCCCTTATTTGCAGTGAACCAGTCTCCATAAAAGAATACCAATTGTACAGCAGTCTCAGCGATGAGGGAAATGTCCCCTCCTAATACCATGCTGACAGATTGCTTTCCGCATCAGCAGCGATGGCCCCTCAGAGCTCCATTGCTAATTCTGTCAGATGTCACACACTTATGGAGACACTAACATCCCCCTCTCCCTCCTCAACTGCCTAAAAAAGACATGAAAAGCCTCAGAGTCTGACAGTCGAGCTGAAACTGACGCCTGCCAGCCATGGTAGACAGCAAAAGCCAGTGACATGCACAGAAACGCACACACACATGGTCAGTACCCAGTGAAAGCCGTGCACGACAACCACAGAAGTGCATCCAATGCGATGAACACACACCGTCACACCACGGAGCACGAGAGTCTGGCTGGATGTCAACATATCGTATCACACAGCACACTTCCCACTGAAGTCAGATGACGAGCAAGAAAGACTTAATTCAGTTAAACGTGTGACTTTGTCAAGCGACAGAAAATATAAACAAACAAAAAAAAAAAAGATGTCTGACACTAGAACAGCCAAGGGCTTTACTGTCACCTTACTGTCAGCTTTCACTTCTGAAAATCTGAACACCTTTCAAATTTAAGGTCTTGTTTCATCAGCATAAGTTTTAACAAATTAGAAAACAATATTTATGCCACATCAGTTATGTACGAGGTTAACACCTTTCAAAATGATCAATCGGGCATATAAGACTTCCTCTATATTACCAAGACTAAAAGTGATCTCAGTTGCTGGAAATGTTTATAGGCATGTCAGTTAATTGATGTTTTATGGAACTGTGACAAATTCCAGGAAATTTCACATGAATTCATGATCATATTCAGGTACCTGCTGACCAGGAGGTCCCCTATTTAGTTGGTCCTTCCAGTCAGCAAGATAAAATTCTTCAATGCCCGCTGAACGGACGCAAAGGGCCATTATGTTAACACAAGGTTATTTCTTGCGTGGACATTTATACCGTGGACATTGTGGTTATATATGCATTAACCATCAGTGCGTCCCATAATTAAAAATCTTAAAATGGAATGGAAAAAATATGCATATATTAATAGTATTTTTTATTTTCTGTGAATTTAAGTCAGTTTTTGCCTGTATTCAAAGGTGGACAGAAGACAGGTGACAGGAAATGAAAAGAGAGAGATAGTGGGAATGCCTTGTATAAAGGTTCCCTTGCTGGGAATCCAAGAGGGTATACTGTACACCCTGTATATGGTATGCGTCTTAGCCACTATGCCACCAGGACGCCCCAATGGCCAAACAATTATTCTGAAAAAACTGCCCAGTGGAATGGATATTATTTACAGCAGCTTAAGCACACTCATTATTACTCTAATGAATGAAAGTAATTAGAAAGATGTGGGTTTATTGCATCCATCCGTCCAGTCATCCATCCATTTTCTGTTTCCTGCACACAGTGTAAGGTTAATTTATGCATTTGAAATACACCTGCAACCAAAATAGCAGGGGTCCATTTGACCTTTAGAATAAAATAAAAGTATGACAATATTTTATCTTTCTGTCACCTCTCTTCTGTCCACCTCTTATTCTTCTGAAATGACAAATAATACCATTGTAGAAAAGGTTGCGGTCTGTGATGCAGATGGGTTCATTTGAACAAAGTGTGTACAATCAAATGCCCAAATAAAATGAAATGAATTAAAAATAATCTGCAATTGTATTATTATATATAATTGGGCCCACAGAGTTTTTTGTCCAGCTACACAGAGTACAGAACAGTAATTTAGTGTAGAGTAAGAAGAGGGTACGTGTTCTCCCCCATGGCACTCAACGCAGGAAACAGATGAGAGGGATTTTGGATGGATTATGAGCATTAGCTTACCACCACCACCACCCTGGCGGGCCTTATTATTAGTTGACTGAATATATCATTATGAAAATGTCTTTGTCTGACTGTGTGCCGTGCAGGATTGCCTCTTTTATCAAATAACAGCTAGAATTATGACAATTTTGGATCCACTGAGAGTAAGAAAGAAGGAGACTGAAAACCCCTCAGGGAGTCGTAACACATCACTAACTTGGAAACAGACACACACATGTACATGCACAAACATGTGGGCAATGTGCACGAATATGTCCTCTTGCCACTCTTACTGTGATTTTGTCAATTAGGGAGGACAAGTGTGGGAAGCTACGATAAAACGACACTTCTCTCATTACAGCCTTATTTTTTTTGAAGTGACCTACTTGCAGAGGAAAAGCTGTCAGATGAAATGCATGAATGACATCTTGTGTGAAGACGGGAGATTGAATAGAAGCAGCGAGATCACATTTTGCTCTCTCATTTCTCAGGGTGTATGCAGTATATTGACTCATGTACTGTATATACCTTCAGTGTGTATTTTTACTTTGTCCCAGCTGCTCCCCACAACCTGTTACCTATTCTCGTTATCTTTCTTTTGGTCTGTCTCTGCATCCCATATTCCCCAGAGGGCAAACTCTAGCTTCTAAAATCTGCTTTATTGATCTAATTCTTTTGAGCGCTGGTCCTACCATTGACAGATGAAACTCTGGGCGATATTACAACACACAATACACCTCCCTCCAAACCACATCAAACTCAGACAGATGACGGCTACTAGTTTTTGTTTCTTAAGTTTGCTGGAGTTTAATTCGCCGTCATTGCAGCAGAGCAGCCTGTTGAGCAAACATGATGAATAATTGAATTGGGTCTGGACAAACACAGCTCATGATTAAAAACAGACTGTGACAACATTAAGAGCTCGACAAACACAAATCAGCAGTCATGGTAGAAAACGCAGGGCACAGACAGGATATTGGTGGGGTCCAACAATCGCGCCCTGGAGGACAACTCGCGTGCTCAAACTGGTGATTCAAAATGGAATAAAAAAAATAGATGACGGTATTGCGGCTGTAGCTAATAGAGGCTGTTTGTTGGGAGCGTTTAGGGAGAGAGTCAGGCTTTCTGTGGGCATGGCTTTTACTTTTACTTAGAGTAGGAATACCAATGAAAAATTCATAACTAGGACGGCAGCCAAAACAAGCTCTCAAAGCCTCCTTTCTAGATGGGCTCTGATGTCCCTGCTTAGCACGGTAATAAGAAGCTGGAATTAAGTATTGAGGGTGAGAGTTTGCAGTGCAGGAATGCCTCTTTGCATTTCTCACTCTGACTGTAGGTAGGGGGTTAAGTGGGTATATTAGGCAAAGATCAAAAACATGATTATGATGTACTGTTAAGTTGCACTTGAGTCTAAAAACGCTCCTTGGTAATGTGTCATTACTGCAAACAGGCATTACTGCTGTACAGAGTGAGGCAGACTTTATCAGTCTTGGAAGCTTTGAGCCTCCCAATAAAGAGTGTTATTAACAGCTAAATCTCAGGAGAGCCCAACTTCCTCTCATATCAGAAAGTCTTTATTCGCATTACACGTGCAAATGTGATTTCATCAATAATTCAAATGAAATATTCATTAAAAAAAATGCTATCACATGCATGCATTAATCATAATATTATAATTTAATTGACTCTATTTAAGGCATCACACAGCTTTTCCCTTTTTGTATGCACTCAGTGTTGACTTTAAAGAATAAGGCTGGTCATTTTCTTAATTTTTAATAATAATTATAATTAATAATAATATAAAGATGTATATAACCTGATATACTGTAGCTTATTCCTCCTCTATGAAAAACACCTCAATGAGCCACACTGTTACACTGGGTGACATGTTCCTTCATTATCATGAACACACAGACTGGAGTTTATTTTGAATCAATCCCACATACATCGTCCTGCTGCTGTAAATACTAATTAGAGCACCGAATGTGCATTAATCCACTGCTGAAAATAATCCCCAGCAAATGCGCTATTTACTCCTGTTTGAGTAACATTTGTTAAAAACTACAGTGGCCAGCTGTTTGAGGAAATTATTTAGCCTTTTTCAAAAATGGATAGTTTCAATTTCTACCCATTTTTAAGGATTTAGGTCTTAAATAGAGACAAATGGGCTTAGGAAAGAGAGCTGCAGACTGGGTAGGGCAGTCAGAAAGTATTGAGAGATGGAGTAATATATTGTTGGTTTTGGTATTTTTAATGGGATTTTGTCAACAAAAAGAAAACTATATATTTCCAGCCTTATCCTTTAATGTCAGGCCAGTTGTGGGGATTTCCTTTGTAGTTCACTTGTTCTTATAGAGCTACAAATCACCTACCTTTATATCTGACACTTCCATTTCTGTTTCTATACCATTTTCTTTTAAAAACTCAAATTGTACCAAGGTTTTTAGCTGTGGCATACTGTATTTCCTGTCCAAAGATTTGTAGAAGTTCAGTTTAGATTTTAATTAAGTTCCTTCAAGACAGATATGGGTGCATTTATGTTTTTCTTTGCATATTTGATTGCATATATTTCTTTTAATAAATCATGAGCCAATGATGAGTTTACTTGTAAAGCCCTGGGATTGTTGCAATGAGTGTTTTCAACGTGCCCCAAATGTATATTTAAAGAATCAATGGAAAACATTTAAGTGCACATTTAGAGGGAAATGGTGCAAGTGGTGTTGACGAAGTTCATCATTGAACTGTAGTGTGTCATGTTTCCCTCCAGAGGGCAGGGTCATGACACCATAAGATGCCATGAGGGCAATCCTGCTCTACTAAACTCCAAACTGCAGGCACAATTGTTTTTCCTTTTGGTCAATGCACATTATTTGTCTCATATGTCACTAATGCGTTTTTCTGGAAGCAGCGAAATGCACTTTGCTGGTCTCTAGTCAAGCATCAGGAACAAGGCGTTTCCAGGCTAACAGTGTCCTAAGTGGGTGTCACTCTGGCAGCAAAGGGATGGAGATGCACGGAAAAAAACAGCGTGAGTGTGAGGAGCAATTCATTATCAAGATAATGTTGAAGGGCTTTGTTTGTCCTGTCACCTGCTTCTCACTTGAATGGAGCTACACTGCCTCCTACAATATTTTTGTACCGCTCCTACTTCCTTTCAAGTCTAGCTTGATTCCTCCTGCACTTTCCGTCTTTCCCTCTTACAGTGCTTGTTTTCTGTCACCTTGTTACATTTATATTTTATACTCTTTTCTCTACTCGTGGCTACATGCTTATCATTGTTAGCAAGATATAAGACAAGATTTGAACAGCAGGAGTGTTTCTGGATTGTTTGTCAGGTGAGAGACCTGAGGTGATTTGGACATTTGAGCTCCTGCTTTTCCCAGAAGTAAGCAGAGGTGACACTTTTCAGGGGGTTTTAAAGGTCAAATGGAAAGATTACATGTCATTTTAACAAACATTAAACCCACAAACATAGGCTATCCACTTCAATATAGGAAATCATGAACATTTTGATTTTTTTCTCTTACTTTTAAAGGATAATTGGTTTACTACAACTTGGGTCCTATATTTTTTGTAGTTTTGGCCTTTCCTATCAATTATAATAAAGGTGCCAAGTTTAATGCTGGAATCTGATAACAACATCACTAAAAATACGCTGGAACAAGAAACACAAGCGGTCAGAAGACGATCGTACATGTTTCTAACAAACCCCTGGGTTAGCCAAACTTGTTAGAAAGAGAAAACGAAGGCAAGCAATAAAGTTAACACCCAAACTCGATCACAGTTTACAGTTTGTATGTAAAGTCCTTCCTAAGTTCTAGTAGCTACTAGATAGTTTCAAACGAGTGATTCGCTAAACCTGACTTAATGTGGGTATTCCTTTATATGAATTATATTTGCATACATGGAGAAATATGTGTTTCATAGTTAGCATTCATGCTAACGTTATGTGATCATGTAGTCCAACGTTATTGACGTAGCGTTTTATATTTTGAGGTATATAGTGTTACTTCTGTGGACTGTAATTTAAAATCTTCCCAATTTACATCATTATTAAAATGTATTTTTTTCTAGGAGTAAGGTTAAATGTGTCAACCAGATCTCAGCAATGACTTTGGTAAATGCAATGCTATCATAAAAATATAACCAAAATAAAACCCAAGTTTGGAATTATCATTTCATGTTAAAGGCCAGTGTACAATGTAGATGTATTTACATGTGACTATACTGGATCTATCTTAGTCCCTTTATTTTCCATGTTGGCTGAGATTTCTAATAGTCCTACTGTGTGGAGCAACAGGTGATCCGCTCATGCAAAATGTCTGGGAAACAACAGCACAGCAGTCGGAAATTGCGAGGATCCTGTAAGCCCCCATCACCAGCCTGCGAAAGGTCAAACGGAGCGGTGATCGTAAAAGGCTCTGTCAAGCGACACCAAGCTCACAGCTGGGGTGCAAATTGTCTGGCTGAACCGCTGGCTTCCACTTCAGTCCTCTTCGGGGTGCTGACACGACGAGCAACATCTTCTCTGAGTGCCATCCCGCTCTCGTCTAAAGCAGAGAGGGATGGCAAATGTGGCAACAGGGCCATGCATAAAAGATGAGTCATGAAATAGTAGGAAAGTGCATATGAATGAATACATAAGTGCAGCAGGAAAGTGCATATGAATGAGTGCATAAGTGCATGTCTGTGAGTCTGAGTGTGTGTGTTTGTTGCAATGGACACACTGTACACACTGCTTCTTTTATCTGCTCCTTATGTCATTCTTTTTCTTTTCTCCTGTATCTCACAGGGATAAAAGGACAAAACAAAAGGAAATACATCCAGCGACTTCCTGTCTCAATCTTGCCATACTTCAAAGGCCACAGTGGCTCCATAAATGGCCGGACGAGGTTTTGTTAGTAAGACATGGCGAGAGACAGGGTGAAAGTTCAGTTCAGCTTTTCCAGAGGTTTTTATTTTTTCAGAGGGAACTCGAGGTGAAAGTACAGACAAGGTGAAGTGGAGATGAGATATGGCTAAAAAAGAACTTCAGTAAGACTGTGCATGTACACACAAACATGCAGAACTGTCCTCTGTGTGTGTGTGTGTGTGTGTGTGTGTGTGTGTGTGTGTGTGTGTATGTGTGCAGATGATTATGCATCTCCCTGAACCACAGAGGAGGGGAGAGGATGACAGATTTCTCTCCCCTTGACTGTCAGCGCTTCCGGTCTCTGTGTGGGCTGATAACACAGGGGCTTGCTAATTAATTACCTATTGATGCATTTATCGTCTGGTGCAAGCATTCATAACAGTCAAACACCCATGGCCTTCAGGATATGGGGGTGCTGATACCCTGTGTGGGCACTCAGCTCCGTTGAACCGTTGAAAAGATAAAGTCGGCTTCTTCCTTGCAACGCTGACCATCAGCTAAAATAGCAATAGCTCATAATTCAATTCAATTTTCACTTCAATGGGTTTTATTGGCATAACATTTGACATGTGTTGCCAAAGCACAATAATGATTATGAAAGACAATGTTAAGGAATGAAACTGTCAACTTGACAATTGAAAAATAATGTGAATAAAAATATTGGTTAATAATATAATAATAATAATAATAAAATAGATAATGAATATAAGTAATCATGTTAGTATTGGTAGGGAGATGGTGGCGGTAATATGGTAAGTACGTAGTAGGTGTACTTAAATGTCTATCTGTCTGTATGTCTATGTTCTACTGGTTGTCTCTTTTGTTGTGGTTAACATAGAGTTAAGTTAAATTTAAAGCTAAAAAATAAATCTCCATCTTTTTGAGTCATTCTGTTGATTATTGAGACCTGAACTCATATTTTTTCGTAACAACTGAAGGAATTATTTAATAGGGTGAGATTATTTCCCTTGTTTCCGATAGTAATATAATGTTTTTTACACTTAAGGATAGTTACTTTTTTTTCTAAAGTAACAATTTGCCTCTCTCAATATATACTGACTTTCATTCTGCAAAATTCCTTAAAATAAAAAAGCTACACATGGAGCAATTAGAATGACCTCACCTTATTGTTCAAGAAAAATCAATCTTTAAGGCTAGATTTAAAATAAGTGACTTGTTAAGATGGAGGTTTTTGCACTTTAACTACAAAAACAGAACTCCTAATAATACAGTTGGTCGTTAGAGGAAACGTGATCAGCACACAAACCATTTTTTATCATAGCAGGAAAATAACAGGTGGGATTAATAACATCAACGACGGCTCAATCCCATTTAGGAGGTTTACAAGTTCCAGTGCCTTTGTATTGTTCATGGCTCACTGAGCCATCGTTAATGTCATTAATATTAATTACGCCTGTGCTTTACCTGCTATGACAAGTCAAAGTGTCTGCTGTGAAAAAAGTCTGTCGTGTTAAGGACTAAGCATGCATTACAAGGACCAGCTGCAATTAAGACAAATAAAACAAACACAGTATGAAAGCCTTTTGAATGTTAGACACTAATGGTCTTAAAGATAAAGATCAAAGCTAAAAGCTGATATGAAAATTTGAGAGAAAGTTGCGTTTGTCAAAAAAAAAAAAAAAAAGTTACTTGGCAGTGTCTGCGGTCTCCAAGTGAGTTTCCATCTCTGCAGCTCTTCTGCTACCACATTATAATTAATGTGACAAAACGAGACCATTATAGGGAGGACTGGCAGCCTCTGTGGGCCGCTACATTACGTTTCAACTTCCGTACCAATGGGTCAGGTTTCAGGGGAAATGTGCTGATATGCTTTATCTGTTCCAACTACTACATAGTCTCAGCGGTATGGTTTTTGCAACAGGAACCAGTGGAGTTTTTAGGAAATACAGTCCCAAACCCAAATAACATAGCATCTTGAAAGATTTGAGAATTATAGTCCAAGGGCCCTACATAAGGCTCCTGCTCATGTGAAACGACTCTAACTGAGCCTTCAGTATGATCTGTAAAATCTAACTCTCTCTTCACTTCACCAGTGAAGAGATAATAAAACTTGGGATAAATGGCACCAATTAAAACCCCTCAGCGACTGAATACTTAATGAACCGGAGATATGAGAACACCTTAGATAGCTGTGAGAGTCAGAGTAGTTTAAAGATGAGATAAAAGCATGGATGACCTTCTTTAAGTCTGTGGAGGATAACAGTGTTTTGATGTTTGAATTGATTCTCAACTGGCAAAGTGGATTTATTTTCTACCTGCTTGAAGTCACTTCATCTAAACTCCCTCTTTAAGTTTCAGGCCTCTGGCTTTAAGTTGAAGGACAAACCTCCAAGCTCACTTCAAATTTAAAAGTTTTTCTCATTATCATCCAGTTTGTCATAAATGGCTGTAAAGGGAGAATCATTGCTCTGGGCCAATCTTGTTTTCCACAGTCCACAGTCACAGTGATTGGGTTTCATTTTACACAAGCAGATGACTGAATTGACATTACTCAATTTACTCCTGCCATCAGATGCTCCAAGCACAATTTAGTTCTTTTATTAACCTGAATAAATATTCCTGTCATTGCAATCAATGCAAATTACTGCAAATGTGTCATGTTTGGGTGTATTTTACTCAGTTTTTAGACTGATCTAGCATTTATCAGGTAGCAGAGGGGACGTTAAAAGCTTGAAAAGGGAGAATACTAATGAGCTGAAAAAGATCATTTTTACATTTACATTTCCCAGTTTAACTAACCAAGATATTTGGAAAAAACAACAAGCCAGTGGACGGCCAACTGGGTCAGTATCAGTGAACAGCAGTCAGTGTGTGTTTATCTGGGTTCATGACACATACTGGTTGACTTTATACATTCATGATATTATTGTTTTTCTTGTTCAGATGATCTGCAGGTGGACTGAAATACTGTGTTGCAGATATTATTTTTCAAATATTGAGGATTTTAGTCATTGAATGTCTTTTTTTTTTTACTATTTGTGTCATTTTCCTTATTATACCTCTACCTTCTTTCAAAATACTGACACTTGTTTCTCAAATGTTCCTGTGATGTATCAGATAAAAGCAAAAAGTTACACTCCATGATTCAAGGCAATAGTGAAAGGGGATTATAAAACAACAGTAAAATGGGTTACATAGAATGAACCCTGAGTTCTCCTAGAAATTATGTTTTTATAGTACTCATTTGTTGTGTTGGGAAATGTAAATCCTGCCTAGTTTATGTTCACAATCAATATTTTGTGTGTGTGTGTGTGTGTGTGTGTGTGTGTGTGTGTGTGTGTGTGTGTAGGAAGTGCTATAATTATATACTGCACAAATGAAATACAATGTCAGTGAACATTTTCTCATTACATTGACTATATTAAAAAAACATAATCTGAGTAGCATTACGTTTCCTTCAAAATGTGCTTGCTATGTAAACTCTTATAGGAGACAGGGTTGGAATGAATGACACTGATAATGAGTATAAAATGGTATCAATGACAAGTCAACACACTGAGAGAGAGAAAAAAACCCTCTCTCCCCTTGAAGAGTAGAAAAAAAGAAAAAAATGCAAAAACAAAATCAACTCTTAAAAAAAGTTGATGGAAACCAAACCAGAGTTAAAAGGGGAGTGAATGTATACATTTACATTTGTTTGCTAACACATTCGCCATTACAACTTTTTAAGGTGAAAATATGTCAGTGTTGTGTTTACAGCTTGTTCTGCTGCCCCCAAGTGGCCAAAAATCAATGAATGCAGCTTTAAATATACCAAAAATCTAAAAAAATATATGTAGTTAGTTAACTGTCATAAAGATAAACATAATATGCAACATAAGATAATTAAAATATGACAAACACAAATGCATCATGTTCATAACGCACTCAAGAGCTTGTGTGTATGTGTGTTAGCATCTAAAACTATATCTTTGTGCCGTGTCTTGCCTCTCCAGCAGAAGCTGACAGCTCATCTCAGTGAGTCATGATGCTATAATGCACAGAGATTACTGAGAGTCACATAAAGGAATCAGTATCAGTGCCAAGACTCGATCTGACTTGGGAGCAGTCTGAACCAACGGGGGTGGATAAATGATCCTCATCCCAGGCGCACAGAGAAGGCAACGTGAGCACAGTGACGCTACTCTATTCATTACCTTCCATCTCCCAACCTGTTCACCTCTACTTTTGAAAACTCTTTGTCCCCGTGCGAAACTCATTACTGATTTTTCTTGTGATCACCCGTCAGACAGTCTTGCTGCTGGTGAGTGCAGTTCACACTGAGCTCATTCTTACACTGGAAGATTACGGGAGCTTTCTCTTCATAGCAGGGTGCAAAAGGTGAGGGAAGAGGCATCAAGGTGTTAGCAGAGGCATATTTTACTTGCACTGGAATGGTGTTACAGGTACATAACTTATCTTACATGTTCATTCACATGAACATCATTTCAAAATTTTTGTCCGAACTGAATTAACATTTAGCAGTTCCTGTTTGCAACATAGCCATTATATATATATATATACACATATATATATACATACATATGTATATATATATATATATATATATACATAT
>LKNJ01000730.1:125895-144072 GCA_002120245.1 Maccullochella peelii
ATATATATATATATATATATATATACATACACACACACATATATATATACATGTCTGGATTTACAGACAACCATCACTAGAGATTAGATTTTTGCAATCTTTTTTGATTTATAAGCAGATTTATGGACGTTTATTCATAAGGTGGAAGATAATGATATCCCTGGAAAGTGTAACCCCCCCTGAATCTAAAAATATGTGTATCATGTCTATGTAGTCAAATTTGACAGAGTTATGACTCAGACAATGAATACGGACTTGGCGGCAATTGGTCACTAATGGGCAAAATCAGCGAGCTAAACTACAATACATATCTAAATTCCTGTTGTTTTCAGATCTTTGGCACGGACCTGTCTCTTTCACCCCCCAACCCCACTTCCTTCAACTCTCCCACACCACCCTCTGCTCTACAGTGTTGAATGGGCCACTGATCAGGCCCTGTGGAACAGTTTAGAGGTTACAAACCTTTACCTATAGGAGAAGATGATTATTCATTCCTAATTATTCAGTCTTGGGATTCAAACCACCACAGTAGTTGGCACTGATGAGGTAGACAGGCACTGCAGTGTCTAAATTGCTTCCACAGGGCAATCCATATTGTTTACACAAGTTAGTCCTGCTTATCACAAAGTCATTACAGCCTGAGGCGGATTATAAAATGAAGCAGTGCCCAAACAACAAAGTGCGTGTTGAGTGCAAGGAGCAACAAACTGGTCTCACTGTGCAATGGTGTGAGTTTGACACTGCAATAACTTCTGTTGTGTGTGTGAATGTGAGTGTGTGTGTGGGGGGGTGGGGGGGTAGGGGTGGTGGAGGGTGAGTTCCTCCAATGAAGAGAATGCGTGTTCTTCTCACGCTCCACTGAAGCATGAAAAACACTGTCGACAAGCAGGCTGGCAGCCAAATCAACACACACTGTTGGTCAGACAAAGATTTTAACCTCTTATTCCCTAAGATCTGACCTCTAAGGACTGGAGAAAACTCAGAAGTGGAAATCAATTGAATATATTTGTGCATCTTTATTGTAAGATTTATACTGCTCCATTAGAGTTTGATGAGTATGGCTTCAATTAATATCACAATATTAATGAGAATACTCTCTGATACTGGGCTCCCTTGAAAACAGGAGAGTACATCTCAGGATCCCAAACATGTCAATATATTTGTGTTCGATTGGTAGATTGATTTATTCTAGATTTAGTAGATTAATTTATTCACTGGTCTAGATTGTAGACCAGTGGTTCTCAACCTTTTCGAGTCGCAACCCCCCAGAAAAATGAGGTTGGAGTTTGCGACCCCACCACCCCCATAGCACTGGGACATTTAACTCACAACACCCCGATGTCCAAGACTGTTCAGGAATTACTGTGATATAACTATATCACATGAAAGCTACCAAACTCACACAGGAAGACCATTGCCTTGCCCAAAGACAGAACAACAACTAATTCGATTCTGGCTTTAATTAGTGTTTGACTCATACAAACACACTGAATAAAATCTATTCTGATCTCGGGACTCCCAGGTTGAGAACCACTGCGCTAGACAGCAACAATCAAGATGACAGGTCCACTAATTCAAACAGAAAACAATTAAAAAGATCCAATTTACATAACTTAAACTGTCTTTATGTTGTTTGTTTTGTGATCTATCTATCTATCTAGACAGTTCTATAGATAGACAAATTAATTCTCTTCAAAGCTCAAGATCAGACACAGAATCCTCCAAAGTACTCATTCCAATAAGACCAATAAGAGGAAGTTTAAGGTGACTCTGTGGTGTGTTCTCTGATACAGCAGAAAAATATCTTTGGCAGCTCCAGTGGAGTGAAGCAGCCATACTGCCATCTGCTGGCAGAAAAGACCTGTTAGGTGCCAGAAATAAATTTCATATGCTTTTGTAATCTGTTGCACAGGGACACACACACACAGTTTTACACACAGAGTTTAGCAGATAAAAACAATAGCTACACAAACACAAACTCGTGTCCAAAGACATGTGGTTGTAGCCTTGAAGTTAGGATGGGCTGCAGGTGTAAACTCATGCAATCAAACCTCACTCCATCATGTCATGAGTCAACTTCTGCTGTATCAACAGTTTAAAAGCACACACACACACACACACACACACACACACTGCCATGTACACTGAATGTGTCGTTCACACAGCAGAGGGCCTGAAGCTGCAGCTGAGTGACTGTCGTATTGATTCAGAAGCTTCTCCTCACCTCTGCCGGCGATTCATGCCTTAGTTAGTTTCTCCTATTGATCTCTGTCCTCTCACAGCGGCAGCAGTGATCGACCTATCAGCCAGCTGATTGAAGATAAATTTCACAGCCATATCACAACCTCGGGCTGTCTACAGCTTAATCCAGTTATGCTTTCCTAATTACTGGAGTGTGTCAGAAAAATGGAACACAGCATAATTTAATTCCTGTTTTCTCAGATGTGCCCAGCATACTGAAACTACTAATAATATAGGCTGTACAACACAGCCTCCCTCACCACCACCACCCCTCCCCAGCTATCGCCTGTGGGCAGCCCCGTGACATGACTTCCAATGAGTTTCTCTGTCTGACAAGAGCCAAGGATGATCGTTCAGAATGGGAGGCAGTTTGGATGGATATGCAACGGCAGACATGATCGCCTCTGTGGGCAAACAGCGAGGTGTTGTTTCGAGGCACGATCGCATCAGCAGGGAGGGAGGGGTGGAGTGAAACAAACACACCCCACGGCACAAATCGATGGCTTGTACTGCAGCTTATCTGACGTCCACACCGGCAGGGAGATGGACACGAGGAAGTCGGGGGACAAACTCTATTTTACACTTTCACTTATTCAATCAGTTGCTTCACTGTCTCTCACACAAATCCATTTCCCTTCTTGTAGGAGGGGGACACACTGGGAGACACACTGCTGCATGCTGGGATGAAAGCGACGGATGACATATTGATTTCTGAATACTGACTTACTGATTTAGTTTCATGGGATAACGCTACTTTTCATTGCATCCCACTGCTCTGCTGGAGCAAAACTGCTTATTTTAGGCACAGGGAATCCTCCATTAAACTTCATCCAAACCATGGACTCACTGAGGGGGCTCTGGCAAACAGGAACTGAATGGTGGAACATCAAAAACAATGTTGTACTTCAAGGGGACATCTGTTCATTTTCTCTGCCTCCCTTCTCTGAAAAAACACAAAAAAAACATGATTGGCCAGGGCTTGTTTTTTTGATGTGATGAAATATTGTGGTGAAGCAGGAGGGGTGGGCTTGAGAACACACACACAAACACACAAATACAGACAGAGACGCATCGTCTGATGGATGCCAACCACGCGTGTCCTTGGTTGATGTGCTGTTTCCACAGCAACGCGGGGTCTTTATCGTCATCACATAGAGCTGGGTTATGCCAGTGCAGGAGTTCTTTAAATAGCCATCAGCAGTACACAGCACACGATTAGGCCAACCTCTACGAACTCTAAAATGGCCTGTGTCGTCACCGTCATTATAATAATCCTTATTTATAGAACACTTTTCAAAACAAAGCCACATGACTGAATGGCAGAAGAAGAGAAGCAGAGAGGCAGTTGTTCATAAAATTGGAAAATGTAAAAATAAAAAAATTGTTCCATTTGCAAAGATGGAATACATAACAGACACGGCAACTGAAATAAAGATAAGAAGTGAAACTAAAGAATGTGGGAATACACAAACATAAAAACATACTGTAGAAGAGTTTGTAAGTGCTGACATATAACACCTTTATTTACTCTTTTGTCTAGGACTGAGTTTGAGCTACAAAAAGACAGAAATCATCTCTGCAAGTCACGTCATGGTGACGGGAGAAAGATTAGATCAATTATAAACAAGACTAAGAGTCAACAGCCATGCTAGCGGCCCTGTGAGGCTGTACTTAGACACAGCGGTGCTTTGAACTAAATGCTAACGTCAGCCCATTAACATGCTCACAATGACAATGCTAACATGCTGATGTTCAGCAGATAGAATGTTTACCATGTTCACTGTCTTAGTCTGCTAACATTTGCACTAAACACGAGGCTAAAAATTAGGCTAATGGAAATATCATTAGCGTTACAAGTATTTGATCATGAAACGAGGTATTGGAAAAATAAAAAAATTGACCTGATGATGCCACTAGATGAAAAGGTGACAAGGTACAAAATTATCCTGAGGGGGCCTGAATGTCTGTAACAAATTTCATGGCAATCCATTCAACAGTTCACTTAAAATCACAAATGTTGAACCTCATTTAGTGCTTAATGATATTTCATTGGATAAGTGAAAACCTTGACTTACTGGTAGGGCTAGATGAAAAGTCAGGGGATCACCAAAGTCAGTAGGGCTCATCCTCTGTGGACCTTAAATCTCTGCACAAAATTTCATGGCAATGGCAATTCAATAGTTATTGAGATATTTCAGTCTCTAGACCCTAGAGCCACACTGCTAGCATGGCTAAAAATGCCAAAACACACATACGTATGCATACAATTTCTTTTCATTTCAGCTGAACTTTATATTGGTCATTAGCGTGGTGAAAAAAATTGAGATGTAGTGGCGTTTAGTAGCTCAATTAACACAGTGAAGATGATAAGAGTGTAGCAATGATCCTTTCTCTCTATAAACAACACATTTTTGCTTGTAATTTTGCTGATTTATTGCAAAATTATAAGTTTGTACAACAAATATACCCAGTGACAGATGCAGCCAGCTTCACAGATTTACCAGGGAAGCTGCAGAGGTTTTCCAAACACATTTTACTTTTAATACTGATTTTTATGCACAGTGTCGAGTCATACTCCCTAATTGTGAGTTTTCTCCCTCCAACATGAGACAAAACATACCACTGCAGGTTAATTGGCGGTTGTAGAGCCCACAGGGAGCGCTTTTAGATGCCTGTTTTGAAGCCATCATCATTTCTTTCTTCCTTTTTTTGTCTTGCATGGCGAATTTTGAGGGGTTCATTTGTCCTCCCGCAGATCTTTGCTCAAGTATATTTAGGATAACATAAAATGTTCTATGAATAACTTGGTTCCTCTTCAAATACAACAAAACAACAAAAAAGAAATTATTCAAGGCAAGGTGAAGTCACCGACGAGGTTTAATGAGTTTTTACAACTCCAGCAGACAAATAACAGGGCACACACCATCAACTCAGACTATTTATACCGGTTGGTTATCATTAGCTTGTTTTTCTCTCCTGTTTTGACCTCACTTAGTGTTTGATTACTGAGTATCTTTTCAATGTGTTTACAGTTATATAAAACGTGCAAGTGAGCTGCTGCAGGCTACAGTATCTCTGTTTGTGAAGCAATTTACAGTCTAAGCAGTACAATGTGATGGAAAAAAGTGTAATCTTGACAATGTCAGACTTTTGAGAAAAATTAATGGTTGATGAAGATGGACTAATTAAGGCAACATAAAACACCTAACTCTCAAACATATAAATAAAACATAATTTAAAAAAAAACCCAAATCAATTTGAATTATACTACTATACTAATATATATGGTACATTGCGTTACAGTCATTTAGCTGATTGGCATCAGCTGCTTCACTCATGCTTCATCAGCTCATTTGTCAGCTTATTGGCTACCAGCTGACTCGTATCATCCGATCATACAGTATTCATACAGGTGCACAAAGCAGCCTTTGTAACTTGAGACTGCTGCTGATAGCGTCATGTTCCCTCTGCCACCCCCAAATCTTTCCTCCTAATGTGCTAAGCTTTTGGTAGTGTTGGTTTTACTAACATTTAATATACATGTATGTGTGTGTGTGTGTGTGTGTGTGTGTGTGTGTACTAGGCTACTAATAAATTACCGTATTCTGAGTGTCCAAAATACAAGATTATATTTAGAAATATGCTGTATTCATGTTATCTACATCTTAATTTCAAATTCACAGTATCTTCAGAATTTAAAAATAATAAAACAAGAGTGTGTGTTATGTGTTTATGTCATATGTCATATGACATATGTTTGTCATATATATATATATATATATATATATATATATATATATATATATATANGGAGTCTGACTGTTTGAGGTTGTGGACAGGTGTCTTTTATACTAATAACGAGTTCAAACAGGTGCCATTAATACAGGTAACGAGTGGAGGACAGAGGAGCCTCTTAAAGAAGAAGTTACAGGTCTGTGAGAGCCAGAAATCTTGCTTGTTTGTAGGTGACCAAATACTTATTTTACCGAGGAATTTACCAATTAATTCATTAAAAATCCTACAATGTGATTTCCTGGATTCTTTCCCCCCATTCTGTCTCTCATAGTTGAAGTGTACCTATGATGAAAATTACAGGCCTCCCTCATCTTTTTAAGTGGGAGAACTTGCACAATTGGTGGCTGACTAAATACTTTTTTGCCCCACTGTATATATATATATATATATATGAATGTCAACATATTAGGAAGAAAGTCATCTTTTAATGTTAATTTTAACTATGTTGTACCTTTAATTGTTGGTTTTATTTTTTTTTTAAACTTTATTTGCTATATGTATTTTGTTGTACTCTTATACTATTGTTAGTAAGTATTATGATCACTGTTATATAAAGTGTGTCCAAGAACCTATAAAAAATATTTCTAATAAATGCTATGTACATATGCAAATCCATTTTTAATTGTTTAATTTTTATATTTCAATACTGTCCACAAATATTGTTTGCTGCATGGCACAGACTCAGCACACACACACACACACAGATATACCCCCCATGGCCACACATCATCTCTTCCACACTGCTTAGTCACAGATGAGATTATGAGAGAGTTGTGGGTGGGGGCTGACTCATGCGGGAAACATTCATCAGAGCTGTCAACATTAAGGTGTTGTGACATCAGCTGTATCTTCCAGCAACTGGAAACGTAGGAAGTGACAACAGTCTAATCCAATAGGATCTAAACGTCTTTGCGATATTGCCACAGTTATGATATTACAGCTCAGGAAATTCGCACTAATTGGGAACCACAGCGCCGTGAGCTCATACTTCACACACATGCAGTGCTGCAGAATTATCTCTAGAGGGAGCTCTGAGTATGGAAGCCAGGGCTGATGGTGCTGCATGTAGGAAGGGAGGAAGAAACAATGTCCAATATCAAACTATGTTGATACATCTTAGCATTCAGTTTTGGGCAGAACAACAACCAACAGGTAACTCTTTTTTGTTACACTTTCAAAAATGTCCAATTTAATGAAAAAATGTCAAAATTTCTTATACAGGATTAGGGCCTCACTTTCTCTCACTGCTTGAAGAGATTTCCAAAAGTGTCACTATGTCAAAACAATGCAGAATAAAATAATCATGATTTCTATTGAAAAAAAGCAAGATATTTTGCATTGGAAACAAGTAGAATCACCTTACAATGCTGGCATTCTTTTGCCTTTGTAAGAACAGTAAGATTAGAAAAGTCAGAGTTCGATTAAACGACTGGTTAAATTGGATAATGTTGCAGTGCAGCAGCCTGCTAATGTGCAGTGACACCACATGAAGCCATTAAGTGGACGCCAGCCGTGATGTATCCACTCTGACACTGTTTACTGTTGACAGTCAGCTCCTCCTCCTGCTCCCTGTTAGATCACAGACTGCTTCGGCTCAACCACCCTGACAGCAATTTCCTGATACAAAGATGAGGCGGGCATTTGTGTGTGTGTGTGTGAGTGTGTGTGTGTGTGTGTGTGTGTGTGGGGTGATGGGTGTGTGGACGTGCGGGTGAGCAATCACAGAGTGATAAATAATTAAAGCCAGTTTTCTGGCATAAAACATGTGGGAACAGAAATTATTTCAAAAGACGCAGGCAGAGACGGGCTCATAATTATGGCTCCTATTGATTATGCACTTTGCCTCAGAGAGATTTTTTCCCTTTGTAATTAGGCATCGGATTCCACCGGAAGTGCCTCTAAATGACCATTTACAGGATTAAATATAGATGAGTGCTAGTCTGAACCCTGCAAGCCCCCACTCCCTGTTCCATTAACAACTATATCTCTTTATGCTTCACATCATCAGCTGACGAATACAGATAACAACATGTATTCAGCTGAAAGCAGTCTCATTAACATATTTACTATATGTAGAAACATGCTTTTGAGTGGATGAGTCGGAAAATGCTCTTGTTCTCTTCCACTGCCTCAGAACATGTGGTCAGGCCAGGTAATGTTTAGAGAGGACGCTCCTACACTGGAATGACATGCACACCAATGGAAGTGCGTTTGTCTTAATTGCACAAAGTGGGAAAAAACAATAATTTTGTGCCAATGATCTTATGAATAAGGAGTGATTCATTCACAGTGAGAGCAGCAGAAGGATGCTGCCCACGGACAGACTGAGATAGCGAAGGAGGGGGGTCCACTCAGCAGACAGTAGACTCACACAGGAATATGACAGGAGCTGCATCGAAGCTGTCATGTACTTCCCTGTTTGACCCTGTGCGGCTAGAAAATAGAAATCTATTAGTCTTTTCTTGTAGCTCATTTAAGCTCAATTAACTCAGTTAATGACTTGAATACAATGAAATTATGAATTAAGTACAAAAGAGCAGAAAAAAGAAGCTAATTGAATAAAAAAAAAAAACTGTAAAAAAGAAAGTGGGCTGAGGTCTTGGTGTGCTCCTGCTGGCTCTCCCCAGTTAGGCATTGTACAAAAATGACTGAGGTGGGGTAGGGGGTGGGGGCAAATCATATGTTTAACTTTTTAAAAAAGCAAGACCCTCCCCAGAATTATTAATATTTTATTTGATTGAAAAATTGACAGCAACAACTTCCCCCTAATATTTCTATTTCTAATATTGAACAGTATTGTATTGGTAAAACTTGTTTAATTGTGGACCCCGATTCAAACCTTGATATCTTAGTGAAACAATAATATAGCCGCAAATGAACGCATCAGAAGTGAAACTAGAACTTGCCAAATTTATAGCAAACAAACCAATTTTAGCTAGATATAAAGAAGGACTTGATCTGTGGTAATTTTGCCCCACACCGACTTCCAAATGATAAAAACGAATATCAGTTAGATCAGATGATGCTATAAGTCATTTGTCTGTCTGATTATCTGTCCAATAACCACCATAATGCCTGTGTCGCATAATTGCAATGTAAGTATTTGATGTAACTATTTATCTAACTATTAACAGTATCAAGGCAAGGCTGAAATAAAATAGAAAATAGAGAAAAAATAAGACCCCTCCCAAAAAAGTCAGACTACCCTACTTTCAGCCAAATGAAAACCTATAATACCTTTCCCCTTTTCTGACCTGCCCCCCTTATAATTTTCCTACAGTCCCTTAGGTCTATTAATGACCCACTCAAGGTCTACTTGTTCTGGAGCTATTGACCGTATTACAGTCTTCATGGAAGAATGGAAGAGCAGATGTTTAAACTTTTCATTATTCTCAACCTTTAAGCCAACATGGACGAGAATTCCTAAAAGTGCTAAGAATAATGGAAGGTTTACGTCATCTGCAGATGAAATCTCCAAAACAAGGAGGTAAGTCAATTCTGAGTGGAGATTATTTTGTCAACCAAACAAAATGATCAAGACTGAACTGTCAAACTCGATAAGGGATTGACTTTTCTTATACAACTCTCTTATTATCATGAATCATCGAAACCAGACTATTGCTGGTCTTGTCATCCCTCATTAGACAATGACATTACTAGTTATGACAGTATGCGTGACTATGAATGTGACAGTGTTTGTTTTCAGTGCTGTCGAAACACAATGGCCCAATGTTCAGCGTGAGATGAGAACTGAAACTACTGATAAATTTTGTGTAATTCAAATTCAGCTTGTAACATCCTGCTCATGACTGCAATAATACGAAGCTATTTTTGGACCGGCAACGTGATATTGGAATTTGTGTGTGTGGGAAAGTTAATGCTATACTGTAACACGTTGGCTATAGTGTCGTCCACAGTTTTTGTTAAAAAGCTCATTTGACTGGCGCTGGACCTTTACTGTTCCTCAGCAGTGGGCATGCAGGAATGTTAAGAGGGTGGAAATGCACTGTTTAATCCCAAACGTCCTCATCAAAGCCTGCAGGACGGCTCTCACTGGGCCATTGTTCAGACTGTAAAAGAGGGAGGGAGAGAGAGCATAGACCTGCTTTGAAACTCAGCTCGACACTCAGTGTGCCCTTTACTTGTTATTAATAAGGGATTCTGTGTAGACAGGCTTCATTTCAAATAAATACACATGTAAAGACAGAAATGTACAGTGTACGCACAAGCAGATAGATCAGAGGTTCCCAACCCTTTGCCTTATGACCTCTTAAAATGAAACAATGTCCATTTGCGACGATTTTTCATTCTCAGATTGGGTTATTAGAATAATAAGACCATAAGAGTTATCCTATATTGGCTGATAATCATACCAAATTGCCTTTTTGTTTTGTTCAGTTTGACATTGTATTCATGTTAGACATTTTATGTTCGGGACGGGTTGTTGATTCGCCCTAATCAGCGGTGCCTGACAAATCCGTCCCGTCAACGATTTGGTCAGTTGACACAGAAGTTGCTGTAGCGGTTGCTAGGAAAAGGTGACTCAAGCGAGACTATGTAGCTGTGAGAAAATAAATAACGCATTGTTCTTCTTACATGTTGAACTCTGTGTCAGCCTCTACAAACCTATGGTTACGCATAACACCCTTCTCTGCATTGGTCTCTAGAGACGTTTAGATGTGTATCTAAAGCCCAGTAACAATCTGTTAGGTTGCTTATAACTGATCCATACTTGTTGCCGGTTTTGTTTGTAATGGATTCTGGCTCAAAAAGATGACGTCCCCAATTCATAATCCTGCCTACATAGCTCTGATTGGCACGGTTGGAACAGCTGTCAATGAGCACCAGAGCTATTTGAATGGCTGAAGAAATCGAAATTGTGGGTGTCGATTCACAGATCTAGAACCAGGCTACAAACTATGCAGTACTTCATTTACAAAAAGTAAAAATGAGTGAGGGAAAAAAGAAAATGTCATGTTTTTTGTTTTTTCCCCCCATTTTGCTAAGCCTTATATCCTGTGAGTCCCCCAGGCTGAAAGCCACTGGTAGATACAATAAGATACCCATTCACGCATCAACTGACTACAGTGCGAATTCAACGCAGGAGGGAATTAAAACTAATCACATGGATACAGAAAAGGGGAATGATTGAGGATAGTCAAGAAGAAGAAAGTTATTAAATTAATCGAACGAATAAGGGTATCCATGCCAGCTGTGAGCCATTTTTAGCCCATTCAACTCACAGCGCTTTCTGCTTTCTGCTCCGCCTACCACATTGATAAAGCCCTGAAATAACATGCCTATTTCTGACAAAAACTTTCTCCTAAAGCCCACGGATGACTGGCGTCACTCGGAGTGCTTTGAAATGGCCACTTGACAAAGACACATGAAACACCTCAGCCCTGTCGTGCACTCCCGTCGCCCAAGACCCACCCATCCCTGTCGTCGGACACCTAGAAACATCAGGAGCTATTTATAACAACTTCATCCCCTTACTATGAAGGAAGGGTCTCTCTGTTTTCCTTCTCTCTCCCCTGTTGCTTCCTCGCTCACTGTTGCCATGGAGCTCGGAATCAATGACATCACGGGGAAGAGTGTGTGTATGCCTGCGTGTGTGTGGAGATGAAAGCTGGAATCTGCGGACTGAATGAACATGGCCAGCAAATTTCAGGTGACGAGCAGAAGCACAGACAGCAGGCATCCAGCTGGAGCGTGCACACGCAGCATCCTGCACGTAACACACACACACACACACACACACACACACACCCTGTACTTGGCACACAGACGTAAAAACATCAAGCTCATACAGCTTTCCACCTGCCCACTCACCAACCCACACACACACACATACAACCAATCTGTCACACACACAGCCACACGAATGCATGAAAAATATCTAATTGGGTTAATGATAATGACTGAACTTATTCATATTTGGGATGACACAGAAATAAAAAATATCAAGTAGGGGTGTGTGAAAAACTATGAATATATATTATATAATAGACCCTTTAAATATCTCTGACAGGCCTACTTTAAACAAGAGTCCCACTAGCAGGGTGACAGGCCACTTCAGAGTGTGTGGGTAAAGCAGCAGAAAATAGAAATCACTTGGAAGATAGGGGAGTTATCCGTCTACTGTACTGTGAAAGATCCAGTGTGTGGAAGAATGTGCAGCACAGACTGAAAGCGTGTCTAGGTTGGTGTTACAATGCGTCCTGTCTGACATGGCTGCAGAGCTGATAAGCTCTGTCTTATCTCTATTGCCTACTGCTGCCCCCAGGGAAAGTGACTGAGGGAAGAGCAGACAGTAAACACAGCGATGGAACAACACTGAAATAATGCCTCCATTGTTCCATCTATTTACGCCCTCCTCCTCTCCCTCACACACACACTTCGAACATTCCCCACCCTCTGTTTATTGCCGAGAGGAACCTCAACAGTGTCCCCCGTGTTGCTTTTACACCGTTACATCATGGCCACCCCCTTGTTTACTCTGTCTTCTTCTTTCTCTATCATCTTTAAAGGTGCTATAAATACAGCATATGCACCCCCACCCACATACACACACACTTCAACTCCTCCAATTGGCAGCACACATGGGAGCCAAACACCCCTCTCCTTCATAGCCCAGCATCACATAAACCCACCCCAACGCTCGTTTCTCTCATTTATCTCTCTCAGACTCATTCCACCTTTCTGTCAAGCTGTAATAGAAGCTCAAACACGGGGACGCCGGGGTTAACGCTGCTGCACAGAGTGTGCCGGCACACATGCAAATCAGCAGTGTTCATGTTGTGCACACACATGCAAAGTATTTGTGGTGCCCAAATCACTTACAGTGCATGACTGAAAAGGGCATCCCTCATCCATCAGGAGTGTTTGAAGCGTTTTCTTTCTTTTTCTTAAACAAAGAATCCTAAAACTTCCTTTAAAGGGAGAGAAGAAATGACACATTCTTCTTCTTCTTCTTATAGAAGTACTCAATGCAGAAAAATGGCCCCTGTGACTGTTTATTATATCATTAGATTAGTATTGCTCATTCATTCACGTAAACCAACCAAGAGTCCAAACCTCAAAATTATTTTAAAATATTTAAATAATTTGAGAAGCTGTAACTATGAAATGTATTTGCACAAAAAAATGACTTAAATGATTATCAAAAATTTTCCGTGAATCGACTAATCAGTTAATTGACTAATCGTTATACTGTTGGGTAGTTTAATTTATAACAAAACATCATACTTTATAAGCTCTTCATATGTTTTGTATGTAAGGTAACTGGTAATTAAAGCTGTCAAGTAATTGTAGAAAAGTACAATATTCCCCTCTGAAATGTTGTGGAGTAGAAGTGGCATGAGAAGAAAAGACTCAAGTAAAGTACAAGTACCCCAAATGTTTACTTAAGTACTGTACTTGGGTAAATGTACTTAGTTACATTCCACCACTTGCCATAACCTAGACTCACAACTGCAGTCGCATAAACGTTAAAGCGCAGGTAGAGATATACAGTAAAGACAACAAACCAGAAGCTGTAAAACAAAAATCAATGAGCCCACCGGACACAACAGTATAACAGACCACATATATTACCTCCTTACAGGGCCACAGACACAAACAGCAGCCATTATGCAAATTAAACTGAAACAGGCAATGCAGCGGAACAAAGAATGTAAATAGGTTAGTTTACCTGATACTTGGTGTCCAATTCAGTAGGACACAATTCATCTTGGGAAATATGAGTCTAAACGTTATGCTCAGTGGGCTACTTCATCAAGCCCACTGCCGTTGAAAAGTGGCTGCTAGCAGGTTGATTTGGGGCTAAATTAGCATCCATATCCGTCTACTTACTGTCTGACGGGGGATGAGGACAACGGTTGAATTTAAACTTGTTCTATTCTTCAGGCGTTGTCGAGTGAAAAACGTAATAAATACACTTTGTTTCGCCATTATTTCAACTTGAGGCTAACTAAAAGCAGCTATCTTAGGTTCCCATTCCTCTGCTAATCTATATTTTTACATTAACGATTTAAATGTCAGTGTGATGTGAAAGATGGCTCTTGTAAAGTTACTGATTAACTCGAGTTATCAGAGTTGGTTTTCAGGGCCTGCAACCTGCCCAGCACCAAACAGCCAACAAAGTTAGCAACAAGCTGGTGAACATAGTGGAACATTTATCAGTTAAGGAGCCATATATTTCCCTTTTTTTCCACAGCTCTGTCTCTATGCTTTTACATATGGTGATATAAATGGCGCCTTCCAGTTTTCCAATGAAGAGATGGCTGGGGGGAAAGGGAAACCATCACTGACAATGAACATTTACAAGGCAAATTGTTTTAGGGTGGCACACGTCAAAGATACACATCAATGCGGAGACAGCCATAGGAGTGCTTTTCATCAGTCATTAGCAACTAGGAAAATAAGATTAAGATGGTTTGTATATCAGTACATCCAAGTCAACCTTTCTGGTGTGGTGTATTGATGTTCAGAAGTAATTGTATTGAGTAGGCTACTACTGCAGGTAACACAGCCTTAAAGGCCATGGAGGAATACAAATGTGATGGAGGTTGTGTGTACAACTGACAATATTGTCTCTAATTGCCTCTGTGGGGCTCCCTGTTTGGTGATAACAAGGTACCTCGCTTTGTAAGAAATGCATCCAGAAGGACGTTTAACAGTCTGCTCTGTATGGCAAGGTCGCCATTCATGAAGACGTGACGTGGCACACAGTTCAACTATACAAATACAGAAGCATCAAAGCATGAGTACATGACCTATTATTGATAAAAGCATCTTCTGATAAAGTGGATTTTGCATTTGAGATCCATAATAGAAGAAAACAATTCATCTTTGAGCATATTTAAGAGGAAACCCTCAGGTCAAAAAGAGACATTAGTCTGTGGTATTTATGCATTAGGAGATCATGTGATAGCAGTATGACATTTAAAAGAAATATGCAGGAGACTAGAAAGGGGGGGCAACTTAAATAGATTGACCCTGCTTTGTGCTTTAGCAGCTAATTAATACTGCAATAATTGAGCTTTTATTAGTGTAAAAATGCTTTATTGACCATTGAAGATACATATGTATAATGATACCGCAACTCCATGTGGTTTGTAAATGGTTTTTATTAGCAAAATAAGGGAGATGAGTCTACAAAGATTCTCCATCCGTGGAGAACATACACATACATTGACAGTTGTGGCAGTTTCTTTATTTGAACCGATCCAGGACCATATATATCACTGGCAAAGTAGTACTGATCTAAAATCATAGACCAGGCTCCCTTGACCATCTTAGTTTCCATCACCTGAATGAAAGGCTTCATGGATCCTCAAGCAGCACCTCTACTCTCAAATTATCACCCCACAGGATCCAACAACAGCGTCTGAACCTTGAAACATTTCAGACCTCCTCACCTTTACAACCATCTTTTCTGTGGTTCAGTTTTTCCTCTCCTTAACACCAAAAACTCCATAACTCTCCTCCGAATACATTAAAATATACATTAAAATGTGCCTACTCTGGTCTTTGTACTTTAAACACTTGAGTGTATTATAAGCTCAGTGCCTCAACTAACCATTTTCCGAATGGTTGGGAAGAATGGATATTTTTGTACACGGTTTAAAAAGCAGACCCCCCCAGATCTTTGGGGTAAATGTAACAATATACATCTCAGTATTGTACTGCGTGATCGGCCAGTAGGCCTTCCATTGTCATGGCGGGTGGGGGGATGGGGGTAGGGGACTGTGGAGGCTACATGTTGGCCACCATGGAGACCCATGTACCTTTAGACCAGAGGGAAATCTTCCTCCTGCCGATAGCTCAGTGGTGTGCACATAGAAGATAGCAGGGACACTAACATATGAAAACAGTTTACCTCTTTATGTTTAGAACAATTCAGCAGGCAACAGAACAAGCATTGGGACTACGACCGCAGTAAAAAGCATGCGAAGGCACAAGTACCAACAGACTGGACTCAAAGTTGTACTCCTTTTCTTCCCTTGTGGTTGTAGGGAAGGAAGAAAAGAAGCGTTTCCACCAACAGCAAAGTTTCCTTTTCCAGAGACAGCGGCAGAAAGAACAGCAAAAACATGAGCTCCTCCTCCTCCTCAAAAATTAAAAACAAAATGGACAAGTAAATTTAAAAAATGTGCAGAAAACTTGCGGTGACACTTTTACAATGATACAAACATCCTACACAAATGTGGTAACGCTAGTTCAAAATGTTCCAAGACAAAAACATAAATAAAGCTGTTAAAAGTGGCATTATAGTACAGCACTGGTCCGTGACTGATCCTCCCGACTCTTCTCATCTTCCCCACCAAAGATGCACAAGAAACTGGCTCCACTGCCTGAGGACAGAAGAGGAGAGAGAGAAACATGAAGGAGGTGAGGAAGGAGGAGGGATGAGTGTGAGTCGTTTGATAGAGAGGTTTTGGAGAGCTCGACCTTGCTGCTATCGCTTCACAAACATCTAAATGGAGCAGAAATGTATTTAAGCCTTTGATAAAAGAAGGTACTGATTCAGTGATTAAATCATACATTTGATTATGATGGATTACGCTGCATCTTTGTGGTCAACTCCAGCTATGCTCCTGCATAATTCTGAATGCTTAAGCTCTGGAAACCATTTGAAGCCAATTTGTTAAATACATTTGACAGAGAAAAGCTAAATTGCAGACACACACTTGAACCAGGCTTCCATGGTTTTTCCCACAATCTTGGCTGAGCTCTGGTTGTTTGAAAGATTAAGGAGGAATGATGATGAAGAGTTCCTTACCAAGAAAAAAAGGTTATCTTCGTTGTCATTACTTTCAGAAGAGACCACAGTCTTTCAGGTTGTTCTTGATGATGACATCGGTGACGGCGTCAAAGACAAACTGCACATTCTTGGTGTCTGTGGCGCAGGTGAAATGGGTGTAAATCTCCTTGGTGTCCTTCCTCTTGTTCAGGTCCTCAAACTGACACTGAATGTAGGCAGCTGCTTCCTCATACGTGTTGGAGCCTGCAAAAGACAATTAGCGGGAAGTGAAACAGTCAGGAAAAATGTAGAAAAAGGCACTGAAATTGTATATTTATATAGTATATTTATAGAGTGACATGACTGGACTTCATCCTGCTAACTGGGCATTCTGCTTATTCTTGTAAAAGGTGGAGTAGAACAATTGTGTAAGCATTTGTCATCATACGGTTACATATCAAAACTGAATGCTCAAAGGAATGGTTAGACAAAAGCTCACTCATTAACATGCATCTTTCTTTAATTCGTACAAAAACTGAAGTGTTTTATGGAGGGTTATGTGCCCAACTATTTCTTCAGGTCTTCAGGAAAGAAATAGTCCACATAACCCTGCATAAAACCACAACTTGTGGTTTTTACACATAATTAGTGAGCTTTAGAGGTGCTGGTGGGTTTGTTACCTTTGGACAGTGCCAGGCTAGCGGTTTCCCCATTTCCAGTCTTTATGCTAAGCTAAGCTAAGCGATTGCTGGCTGTAGCCTTACATTGAGAAGACAGATATGAGATGATATGGTATGGTATGATGGTATGGTGTCAAATAAGCAATAAATCAAAAATATATTAATATAACAATTCCTTAATCCTCAGTTTTTCATAGCAGAATGCAGACATTCGACTTTATAAGCAAGTTTTTAAAACGTTCGTCATTAGCAGGTTCTCATGGCTTATTTGTACAATAACTAAATATATAACTCAGGGTATATGCAGGAATCCTGAAGTTAAATTCCATACCTTTTTTAAGACCTTTTCAACATATTTTAAGACTGCAACGCCACGAGTTGTAACTGGTTATCAGCAACACACCTTAACTTACATTTACAGTACTATACCAGTACATTTATTTTGAGATTGCAAAACAGTCTTAGTTTGACATAATTCAGATAGGCCGGGAGGGAACAAAACTCAAGAGAATAAAGTAGTGACTAACCCAAAGGTAAGGTTTATTAAAAGTAATAATAGTCACATACTCACACTCTCTCTCACTCACACACTCACAAAACATTTTCATTAACAAACATTTCCATTTGGCCTAAGAAATACAACATTGGCCATAAATTATATTAAATCGTATAGGCCTACACACACACACACACACACACACACACACACACAAA
>LKNJ01000731.1:0-131723 GCA_002120245.1 Maccullochella peelii
GGCTGTAACATGACAGAATGTGGAAAACGTGAATACTTTCCGGATGCACTGTAGAGAAAGAGAGAGTGAGATATGATGGATATCATACAGCTCTGTTGTCAAATACCCTGTTTATTGTGCTTTATTGCCTACAGAGAGATAGACATTACAAATTAAATTTATCAGGGTTTACGGGAAATAAATGCTTATTCAATACCATCTTTAGTTTTAGTCAATTTTTATATATGATGTAGTATATATAGAAGCATTACATAAACTTTACATTATTGTTCACTAGTTTGCAAGACATACTGTACCATTGTGTTTATCTGTTTTAAATGTTTTGTCTGACTTCCAGGTAGCCATTGTTTTTCATTATTTTCCATGCACTTGGTTGCCTTAGGTAATACATCACAGTGAGCATCATGTGGTTTTGCTTGTTTCATTGTTGTTTTTTGTAAAGTTGCATTATTGCCGAGTGCAGTAATGTATGCATGACTTTCACTAAATAGACTAAAACATGAAAAAATAGTGGTTTCTAGTTTCTATTGTGGGTGGAATGACAACCATGGAAGGCTATCCTTGTTTTATCTGGTGATTTAACAACCCCTGAGAATCTATGAACTTTGCAAACAAAATTATGTAAGTCTGATACATTTAAAATGGCTTATTGTATTTTCTATAACTTACTTTCTTTTGGTTTGTTCACAGGGTGCACTATGGTTAGGGCACAGTTCCAGCAACTGTGGCTCCCTGGTCACTGTTTACAGTCATTATGAACATAGAATATGAGATCAAAGTGTGTTTTCATAGTGTCATGAAGCTGAGTCTGAAAAAGATATTCTACAGCAAGATAAACAGAGTGTCTGTGTGTTTGTGTGTGTGTGTGGGTGTGTGTGCAACAAGAAAGTCCAACTGTGCACCGCAAAGTGTACGTGCTATAAACACAGGCGTTTAATTGGTAGGAAAACAGCTGGGAAGAATCTAAAGAAAATCCAACAAAATCTACAAAGTGAAGGGTCTTTTTTGTATCTTTTGTACAGTTTTCACATGTGTTTCTTGAACGTGTGACAATGGAAACTCACCCTTTCTTTCTCCCGTTCTTCCTATACCCCCCCCAATCTCCCTCTTTCCCTCTCTCTCCACTTCTCTTACCCTTCTCCTCCCTTCGTCTTCACTAAACCCCATCAAACCCTTTACAAGCTTTGATCAAAGACCTCCGCTGATGTATTTGACAGCTTGCATACATAGTGAATTACCATCAGCTGGCAAAAGTGGTCATTTCCCTAACTTATTACCAAGCTATACTCCCCCGAAGGCAAATGAATGGAGATTGATGTCTTGGTAATGGACATTCAGGTATCAGTCTGCATTAAGGACTGCTAAGGGGAAGATATCCACCCTGCACACCCAATCTGATAAGGGTCACAGTGGTGGAGGGTTTAAATTGATCCTGTTTGAGAGGAACACCTGCTTGCTTGAGGGCAGAGTCAAATGGGTTTTTATGTTGTGGTTATTTTAGAGTTTAGTCTAATTTTCACATGCAGTTATGTTGGTCTACTTTCACCATCACTCCAGTTTGTTTGAGAGAATATCTCAATATGGCAGGTTATAAAACCAGTCAAATAAAAAAGACTGCTAACTACAAAATCATTATAAAGAGTGCCTAGAAATTGTTTTGATAATATACAGCTATGCATACTTTAGTCACCCAATCGGGGAAACCATAGTTATGTCTCCTAAAATAAACTTTAAGCATTTAACTGGAACACTTATCCCAGCGGTCCAAGTGAGCCTATTTCAAAGCTTCCTTTGGTGAAACAGCTGCTCTGAGCTAGCCAGAAGGTTGTCGGTGCCTTTCATGACAGCAGCCCATGGAGCTCAGGAAGTCCAAATGTAGCAGACCAGAAGGACAGCTGCTTTTGTATTTGCAGAAGCAAAAACTTGTATGTATAGGAGGATTTTGGAGAGGCCATGGAGAAAGACTGTCAGATGACTCAGGAAAGGGAGACAGGGCTTAGCCCCAATCTGTTATCATAAAGGTTGGGTAATCAGTCTTTGAGGATCTCCTGATCCTAAGTGTCATGCTCTGTGTGAATATGCATCATATAGTCTTTGATCTCTGTATGGCACAAAGTAAAAGTTGTGTCCATATTCTTGGCAGTGAGGATGCACACTAACAGTTTGCAGATGAGTGTAAAGTGGCTGCGATGAGGGTCAGCACCACCAATTGCGAGGCCGCAATGAAAACAGTGATATAACCTGTTGGGAGAAAGTTGCTGTTCCAAGAGAGGAATTTCAATCATATCCAGGTCTGGTTCTTGCGCAGGATGGAGCTGGAGGTCAGCAGGCAAATTGGTGCAGCTTATTGTACATGACTGTGGTGGTGAAGAGGGAGCTGAGCCTGAGGGTAAACCTCTTTGTTTACTATTCCAATCCTCATTTACAGTCACGAACTTTAAGTAGTAACTGAAAGAATTAGATTGCAGATACACGCAGTCAAAATTTTTCCTTGGGCTGGGCAGGGTGAGGAACTCAGAGCTTGTAGAGCTGCTGCTCTTTGGCATTGAAAGGAGCCAGTTGTGGTGGTTCAGGCATCTTATCAGCATGCCTCCTGAACTCCTCCCTGTGGAGGCATTCTGGGCACATACATTATAACTTGGAGGAGACCTGGGGAAGACCCGCTAGAGGAGTACAGTGCATATCAATCTAGACTGACAAACACATCAGGAGGATGCGTTTATAGGATGTGGGCTACTTTGCTTAGTTTGCTGTCATCAGCCTGGACTCATATAAGGCATGGAAAATAGATGAATGGATTAAATGGTGGATGGAGGATAACTGAAAAAATAAATTCTTCATTCATGAAGCATTTACAAAATACTGAATATCGTTTCCTTAATGCTCACTTTGTCTTGGTTTCTCTTTGATTTAATGATTTTAGCTGTCATGTGAAAATACTGTATGTCATGACCTATCCTTACTCAACAGAGCTGTACTTCAAACAAAAATTAGAACACTGTTTGGAATTTTTTTTCATGTGTGTGCTTCATTATTTGCCACATCAAAATTGTGTCCAGATTTCCTTTTGTGTTGGGAATTTTGTTGAAAGTGTAAAAACATTTTGAAATCATTTAGCCTAGTAGATTGCCATCCAAGGTTTTTCATGGATTCAAAACACGGATCACTGTATGATCTTCAGCATCAAAGTTTGAATGGAACATTCCTCTGTATAGAGCCAGGAGGATGAACTGATGAATGTGACAGACACCAGCTGGACCAAAATGGAAAATTACTAGAACAATAAGTTCTAAACAATGCTCAATTAAAAAACATAATTTACAGCATACTATTTGGTTTTATGGGCCATGCTTGTGATTAACAAAGCACTGATCTACACTTTGTGAAAGGAAATCTTAACATTTTTATTGAGTAACAGAGAAACGTATTCCTGTAACATTTTTCTTTTTTATCATATCGGATTTTCCTGCAGGTTTAGGGCTTATAAATCTTTATTTAGCTCCCTAGTAACTCCCTAGTAACTCCATTATCTCCATATTAACTCCATTAACTCCCTACTAACTCCGTTATCTGGATTACCAAAGACATATTTTAAATGATCACTAAATTCAGTTTATGACTGTCTCAAAATCTGTCATTGCCTGTCAATGTCCTAGTTTTCTCCATTAGAGAATGGCATTTTGGTAAAATATA
This sequence comes from Maccullochella peelii, assembly GCA_002120245.1. Lineage (NCBI taxonomy): Eukaryota > Metazoa > Chordata > Actinopteri > Centrarchiformes > Percichthyidae > Maccullochella > Maccullochella peelii. The sequence continues at coordinate 3,694 of LKNJ01000731.1, forward strand.
TACATTATCTACATACAGTATGCACCAGAGGAAACCCAGCTGCCTGCATATACACACTGACACTTTTTGACACATGATCACTCCTCAAGACTGATTTAAAAGAGATTAATTTGTATGACTCAACAATGGCAGTTGGCTCTCTGGATTTTTAAAGCAAGTGTCCGGTTCATCAGCAAGTGAAGGAGACACAGTAGTTCAGTCATTGCTGTGGTCACAAAACACTTCTGGTTATTGGAGAGAGCTTAAAGCTGAAAAGACTGATTATCTGCAAGAGAACACTTGACTGCCTCTGCCGAGTTATTCTCATGGGCGAAAAAGTCTGAGCTGTGCCAAGATTTGCACAAAAGCTGTTTCCATTCTAAGACGCCACATGGCTTACCTCAAATTATCCTCAAATTTAATATACCCTTTTCTAATTGACCTCAACAATTAATTATTAATTGTTATACAACTAAGAAAATATCAATAGTTTATAATGTTAATAATGTTTAATTGAAAATACCAAACATCTGTTAATGACAAATTTAACAAATTAATTTAACAAGCCAAGCCACCATGGTAACAGGACTACAAATATCCTTGTGAGCTGAATACACACATTCACCAAGACAAACAGACACATACACACCAGTGCGTAGGATGGAGTGTGAGGTTGTGGGGGGATAAACATGGAGTGAGGTGGGTGTGTGTTGATAATGGAGAGTTTATAGAGAAAGAGGACTATGCGAGGACAAGAGAAAAAGGATGAGGGAAAAACAAGATGGTGGCAGGCATGAAGGAGAGCACAGGAAGGGCATCAAATAAAATGGTCATAATGTCACCGTCTGTCTTTCATTTACTCCAGGAACTATTTGAAAGTGAATATGTTTTTTGGTGGAATGAGGGACAAATGTTAATTTGTAAATGGAGACAGCAGTCCAGCCAGTCAGTGAGGTGCACCCACACCTTATTAACCTCTGCCGTTACGAGTGTGATTTGAGAGAGGCTGTGGGAGGGACCTTGTCGATCTTTGTGCCAGAGAAGTGGGATGTGTGTCAACATAGAAAGGCTCTCTCTGTAGACTCTGAAACGAACTGTTGCATATACGTACTGTGCTTCTCAGAGGGAACTATTGATTTCTGTTGGATGTATTCCCAAAAGGGGAGCCACGAGTGCAAATGCTTTAGTTAGATAGTGTGCATGACTTTATTGGTGAACAGGAAAACTGATTGATCCTTCTGTTTCTTGTTAGAGGCTGAATGTTGTTACAAAGTCTCAAGGGTCTGTAGGGATATTACTGTTGGGTTGGGTGGGTCTTTTATTTTTAAGTTCGAATTTGACAGTTCACGTCCAAGTGATAATTCAGACAGTGAATAAATAAGTGTCTGAACAAAATACAAATATGGTTGCCTCATCTTTAAGTAACATTTCAATCCTCTATTTGACGTTCATTACAGAAGATGTTTTTGCATGCAGGCTGTACTTGGAGCTTTTCATGACAGCCATCAAGTCTATTTAAGTAAACCATCATTTCTTATTTCAGTTTGCACATTTTTTTTTACAGCCAAGTCTGCATCTCACACAACAGTAGCTCAGTGTTAGATAACATTCACTTGTGGTGGTTACACTCGGTATTAGTTATTAGTAGTATTAGTGTTTATTGATATTCTTGTGCTCTCTGATGCTTTCAGGGAAATGTTTCATTGACAAAATATAGGATTTCAAAGCAAAAACAATGATAGAGATCTCATATCTAATATCAGCTAGCAAAAAGAATGGAAAGCCCCAAGATTCATTATGTGAAAAAGGCAACTGAACAGAAAGCTATGATATATTAACAGAGAAAAATGAGGTGAAAGAAACACCTGTGTGGCTTAATTAATGGCACAATTTTGAGCACAAAGCTCATCTCAAACTGTGAAGATGCTTTGTCATGCTTCTGTTCCCCAAGATGACTAAGGAGGAATGCTCGCTCTCTTAGGGAAGTGTTGACTTGGCACTCTCGGACTCCATAAATTCCAACCAAATGTTACACCAGATGATTTCACTAATTACCTTCCTTGCGGAGGTTTGGTGGCTGGCGAATACTTGCATGGTTAACAAATATGCAGGACTTTGACACCGAAGACCAGGGTTCACTGCCTGTCTTGTAAATTTTAGAAGCCAACAATGTAAGTGAGACACTCCGAAACAATCCGAAGCATCTCACTAATATTTGAAATTGTGGATTCAAGTCTCAGTGACAATGACAAGGCTAGGTGGCAGAGTGAGTCCAGCACATGTGTTAAGTCTAAAGGGTTTTAGGTTCAGTCCCTGGTCTGACTCTTAAGTGTCATTCTCGACCCGTAATTGTCGTCAGTGATGTCGTGTTCTGGTTCAGTCTTTGTCCTTTGCCAGTACTGCTCCCCGACCCCCCACCAGGTCTTCCAGAGAGACAGAAGCAGGGATCATGGGACACAAAACAACAGATGGCCACCTTTCATCTAAACCTCGAAGATGAATCAAGTTTTAGAGGTAGTAAAAAGTATAGCGAGGCTGCTCTACCACTGGAGAGCCGCTGTGGCCCTGATGATGAACAGCAGCCTTCAGGGCCACACAGTAACTCAATAGGAAGCGCTCACAAAAAGAGGATTCTGAGTGCAAACTTTGAAGTCATCGGCTTCTTGATGAGATGTGTACTTTCTTATTCACATTATGGTAACACTTATACAGTGCATAGAAATGTGAGTCATTACTATGCAATGAGTGAGAAACAACCTGATAATTTATGATTTATTAATGAGTAGTTCCTGAATAACTTGTTAGTAGATGAAGATGAGTTAGTAGAGAACAAACCAGGAGATACTATATTAATTACTTCATAAATATCTGTGAATCTGGTTATTCTTATTCAGATACTTGAAGCAGTTATTCAGGAACTACTCATTAACGATGCATTAATTATCAGGTTGTTGCTCACTTGTTTCTTAGCATAGGAAAAATACTCCATAACTGCCTTTTAACTATTTATAGGAATTTGCTGTTATAGTGGAATAAATGTGTTTATATGCAAAATGTTTGATATAAATTTGTGATAAAATTGTATGTTTATTAAGCAAATTAAATAAGCAATACTGGATGTAAATATGCCTCTGCAAATAGAGAACTCTGGGAATTTATTTTGCTTCTTTGGCAAAATATGCCTGGAAAATGTTGGCTGAAAATATTTGCATTTTCCTCAGCCTTAATAGCCTTACACCATTTTCTTACAGAGGAGGTGTGACACTGGCTGTTAAATGTGCTCATGCTTGATGCACAGCAGGTGTTAGCAAGGCAGCCTTTTACCATCTGTATAACACATTAGAAGACATGGTGTTTTGCATTAGCTGGACAGCATCAGTCTTAACCATGTTCATGCTATTCTCAGTTAATTGCTTGAGCATTAAAGACTTAGAAGCCAGAAGATTTAGAAGTTCTATTTCTTACTTTCTACATGGTAACTGGCTTTGGTCTTTCTGCATATCTATCATGGATCCACGTGCATTGATTTTCTAGGGATGTTCATTGAGTCAATAGAGCAGTTTAGTGTGTACACTTATGTGTATTTGTGTGTGCATGTTTGATTACATGTTCCTTCCACTACTGCATATTTAGTACCAGGTGGAGCAATGGGGAGTTTGAATGCAGGGGGAATAACAAAGTATTGAATGGTTTCTCTTCCATGTCGATGAATTGAATTAATGAAATAAAAGGAAGATAAGCCATGAGTAATAGCCAGAATGAGAAAATATCTAAAACATAAAATATAAATAGGCCTATATGCTTAAATATTGATACCTATGTTTGTATATTCACAATATTTGTGAAAAGGGCTTTTGTGTTTGGGCAGAGTGCATCACTGAGGAGAGGCAGAAAGAAAGGAGGGATAGTGGGAGAGCGGAAGAGAAGAGTGGAAAATGTGGTGCAGTTTTCATTTAGTAGTTCAGTCTTCAAAGAATTGATTCCCTGAGGAGAACTTGCAGGGAACTAATAGCTGTGAGCTTCTCTAAAAATTAGGATACTGCTAGTGTTTTGATGAAATACACAACAGCCCAGTGTGAAAGAAGACAGGAAGACTAGTGAAGGAACTACTGTCATAAATATGTTATGGCAGAGAATATTATAGAACTACCTTTGTATGATCCTGTGTAGTAAACTAATGCTTTTTTATAAAGCAGTGACAAGAAGACATGTAGAAGACAGAAAGGTGCAAGGTAGTAAAAAGATGGGTTACTCACACCTCCTTTTAGTGTGAGTTTGGTTGAGAAGAAAACACAGCAAATTCCCCTCCATCAGTTAAGCTTTTGAGCAGTCTTTGTCTGTTAATATAACAACAACATCCTCCTACCAACTTTGTACGCCTCTGCTAAGTGAGAGATATGTCAAGATACAGTAACAGACAATATTGGTGTTGAGAGCGCATTTTCTGCCAAGTAAATGAGACTAATTTCCAAGCATATTAAATCAATTAGGGATGGCAAATTTCTCTCCTGATGATGTTTATCAACAGCGAAGCTACATCGAAATCTGCAAGGTAACTGGATAAACATTATTCTTGTGCTCTCACAATGAGAAGCAAATGAAATAGATAGATAGAAATTAAACTCTACTCCAACGTTAAATAATGTTTTCAAACAATCAAATTTGACCTCGCGAGAAAAAGGTTATGGGTGTTTTCATACAAGATTTTCTGTTCATTACAGCAAATGCTATATTTAACAACTTAAATAGATTATTCCCAAACCTATGTCTATGTATTTGCTGTATTGTAGTGCCAATGTTCTCTGTATATCACTGAGGGTTTCTGATATCAGTGGGTGGAGAAGACTACAGGGAGGCAGAGATCAGGTCTGTTTTCTTCTCTCCGCCTGAGGGCATTGCTTGAGCAGTCTGCTATTGTAGTTGACAACTGTATTGTGGAGAACTTCACTTTTTATGACATCTTGTCTAAGTCAAAGTGTAGGCTACTTGTATGAGCCACTGTCCATCACTGAGGAAATCCCACATGAAGCCAGTGAGAGCCAACAGGTGGTGCAGACTGGTAGTAGTAGTGCTTCAGTTGCCCTATGTTAACTGTGTATGAGTCAACATTTTTCAGTGTGTTTCACTTGCAATTGACAGCTGAGGAGGTTATTTTCGAACCTAATACTGTTTGTATACAACCACCAATGAAATAATATATTACTAATGTTATGATCGTTAATGCGGTTAGCAGCATGTATGTTAATTTTTTTCCCTAATCAAACAAAAGTAGCCATCATTCCATTAAATGTGTGTTTGCTTTCAGTAGGTGCGTATAATAAAAACCTATAGCAGCCACATATACTGTACACACCCACTGAAGTCAGTCTGAGGGGTTGATACACAACCCATGCTGGTAGACCAGTGTGGGACAAGCTCTCTGTCAGTTTGAAGGCTGAATTTAATGTTAATGGATCAAATGTCAAAATGTGCCTCTAAAATTTTTTCTGAACTATTTTGTTTAAAAAAAAGGAAATAAAGGTGTGGAAGTAAACATGATAGAACTGATGAAAGTGGTGACTGCTGAAAACTCTTTTCTTCGTCTTACATCTGACCAAGAAGCCCAACGTTTAGTCAATAATGATGCAGCTCAGGACCCCAAATTATAAATTATGTTTCTCGTGAACTTAAGTTCACTCTGCCTTCTATGTGTCTGCTGAACTATTTACGTTCGGTCCGTAGGCTGATCAAAGGCCTCAAACTTGAGATGGTTTTAATGAGAGCTTCCGGCAGCCAATTATTCAGAATGACCTAATTGCATGGGATACTTCTGACACACACACACACACACACACACACCTCCTCTATTCATTTTCCCTCTGTTGCTTTCTCTTTACTTGCCTATCAATGTTTCTCTGTCTGTCGCGCTCCTCTCTCCTTCTTCCTCTGCCACTCTCACATTAAGATTTCATGCCTTCTCTCTCTTTGCAACATGCATTCATTGGGTAAGTATTTAGTTCAATACATTTCTGAATGACAGAATGTTAGAGCATTATGGGGAGGGCACTATGAGAAGGGAGTTGTTGTTTTTTTAAATATTGTGAATAATACAGAGTTGAAGGTCTGAATTTAGCCACTGCAACAAAGTTGAAAAACTGCCAACAACATTTTTACCTAAATAATAATTTCTCCATTTGTTTCATTTTCCACCACAGTCCCTTGCTTCAGCCTGCTTGATTTCTTTATCCAAAGTTTACTTAAAATAGAAAACTTTTTTCTTTCGCTGTGTTTCTTTCACAAAAACTAAATGGGGTCACGTATTCTATATTTATGTCCATATTTATGTATTTTCTGGCTCAAAGGTATAAATATTGTAGAGGTGATGGACATTACATACAAAAGATGTGACACTCCCTGCATTCTTATGTGCAATGAAACCAGACTTTACACTTCAGCTGAGATGTAGTATTATAGTTTATTTCAAATTAAATTCAAGTTTCCGACATCCTAAGCATTGGTACTTGCACTACTGTGACAGGACATTGCAATTATGATTATTAAGAGCTTTAAAATACGTCTTCAAAGAAAGCAAATATAGCTAATAAAACCAAGTGAAGAAAAGTCAGCTTTGTTTTCCAAACCTTCTTATAAACTTTCTCTAACATTTAAGTTTTAGTGCAGTTCATGAAGAATTCATTGAGCTCACAGTGGATTTTGCCTGTGAAGTCACACATCATTGTCTTTTACCACAGATAATTACTCCCATTGCTGCCCTTTATTCTGGTCTCGGAGTGATGGATGCCTCTCTCCTTCTACAGATAACAGCTCTGTTTAGCTTCTTATTCTGAAGCATCGCCACTATAAAGAAAGAAAGATGCATGTATAATAGTGGCATGGGAAATGGCTTTGTGAGCAGCAGGATGGAAAACAGAGAGAAGACAGTATGTGTTTAGGAGCTGCTCTCTCTCTCTCTCCACTTCACTGTATAAATGTACATGTTAGATATGTAAATGATCTCTATGTGTATGCAAAGCTCAGTCCAACCATTTGTTTTCACTGCTTGTGCTGTCATGATGGCAGAAAAAGACAAGTGATTGCCCCCCTTTACCATCTACACCCGTGCTAGCTGATGCTGCAGTGTCAGTGTATGTGCACGGCGAGGTCTGTGTGTGTGCGAGTGAGAAAGTATGTGTGTGTCTGTGTGGGCATGTGAGAATATGTGTGTGTTTGAAAGAAAAGTGCCTGGCAGCTGTGTATGTGAAGGATCAAGGTTTTGTGTGGAATGGTGTGATATGCTGTGAACACAAATCTCTCACGTTTGACTCATTTTTCAAGCTTCAAACGCTAGGCCACCTGTCTCATATCCTTTTTTCCCCTATCAACCATGTTTTGCAGAACACATAATGGTGCAGTATGGCTGCGTGTGTATGGGGGTCCATATGTGCATGTGTGTGCATGTAGACATGCATCTTCGTCTTAAATCACACATAATGTTTAAAATCCTTGTTTTCCTAGAATTGTATCTTACTGATGTTTAGGTTTAGGGCTGCAGCTAGCAGTGTATAAGTAACGTAAACAGTTAAACTAGATGTGCAGTACACAAGACCCACTCAATAAAATTGAACATTAGCATTGCTTTTATCTGCGTTTATCAGCAGATTTTAATATGTTCATCATCTGCTGCTTCAGCATCTGTTTTGGCTTTGTTAGATGCCAGACAACTCTGCCTCTGGCTAGATTGAGTTTCAACATAGACAGCTCATCTAGATGATGTACAGTATGTGTTGAGGGGACCATCTGAGTTAGAAGAAGAACAAGCACTTCTTCTCCTGTGTTGCACAGTTATAAAGAAGCTAATAAAATGTCAATGTGGAGGACATTTTTTGCATAGATGAAAACCTTTCATCTTGTATGATATAATTTCAATTGTGTCCTGGCCAGGCATTCTGCATCACATAATAATTCTTCAATCTACCCTGAATTGCTTCAGCCTCAGCCACTCTGCATCTCCCTGATTACTCTCCAGATGCTTTTCATTGCTCCAGAGTATTTAAGGCATCGTCTCCAGCCACCCTTCGTTAAGCTCCTTTGATAGCCTAACCATATGTTTTTGCAGTTATACTGACTCCCCAGCCTGTGTAATCTGTTGCCATAGTTTCAGCAGCCCTGTCAGTATCCTAACTTTGTCTTTTAGTTTCCATCCTACACTCTGTAGTTACCTGCCAGCCTTCTCCTGTGCTCTACCTCTTGTTTACCATTCTCCAGTCAGCCTTCAGCAGCAGTCTGCCCACTGTTGCAAGTCTGCAGTTCATCTTACCCTAATGACTGGTGGTCTTCTGTTACGCACAAGCCCCTCCACTTTTCTGGGTACATTTCTAAATCAAATAGGTTCCTCAAAGAATTCTTGTCCAGTGAGAAAAGGAATTAACTCAAACAAACATGACACAGCTTGAAACATATTTTGGAAAAATTTCTCGTTTTATGAATTAAAGACTCTCTATAAATACTAAAATAACTAAGGACTTACTTTGAATTAGTGGAGTTCTGTATAATTGAGCCTGTGTGATTCATTACGTCTAATACTGTAAATGTATTTCCACAGTCCTTATTGCATGTGTCTGAGAAGTAAGATCTGAATTCCAGTCCATGAGGTATAAGGTCTTTGTGGATAGTCTGTTCAACCAAAAGATTAATTAGAGTGGAGAAAAAAGACAGTGTTTCTACCCTTCTGCTAATTATATGATTCATTATTGGACTCAAATGAGCAGCCTACATGACAATCCCATTCATTATCATTCTCTTCAAATTGACTAATTACATGATGGCCTTTCCACTTTTCCCCTCACTGTCAAGTTATTCTTCACACACTGCTGCTGCAATGTTACTTTACTTGACTGGCAGAATGATTGATTGTACTCTGGATTCGATGCTTGATCTTTGTGTGATATCTCATTGCAGATACTGAAAGTGCTTTTGCACTCAATAGCCGAGGATTAATCCTGTTGTCCAGCCCCCCAAAAAAAATATATTTCTTGTTTATAAATCCTATGTATGTGATCTATCTACTGTATATGTGTGAGTAAATATAACAGTTAAAAAGGCTTTTAAGTCACCGGCTATGACATAATACTTTTAGTCTGCATTATTTAGAGGGGGAATCAAACTAGTTTGAGATGTTGAAAGGCTCCGTAGCTACAATATAGCACTTGTTGGTTTGGCTACATTTTACATGATACTCAAGCAATTAAAGCTATTTTGCAGAAAGAGCAGATTTTAGGGAATAAAGTGATCCTCTTTTTCCACACACAAGCCATCATATATGAATGCCATCTGGCTTTATCATTCCTGCTAAATAATTAAGTTCTGTGTCCAATCTGTAACCCACCATCAATCGTGATGGAAATTACTTGCTAATTTTCTCTCAATGCAACCAGAGGAATTCAACATCTTCCTGTGACAGACAGGGCTCATTCTCTCCCTCTGCCACATCTCGCATTTTCATATTCTCATATATTGATATTCACCAATGAATTGTTTGCCGGGCCTGTTATGAAGCAGGAAATATGTATGAATTTGACTTGATGGCTAATAAACATCCTCAAAGCAGTATGCACACAAACACAAATAAAGGAGAGAGGGAGGGAAAGGGGAGAGAAAGAGAAGGCAGGAGGAGAGAAAAAAAAGAGTATGACTGAGAAACAGAAAGAGATCAGTGAGGAAGAGAAATTCCATTATCCACTATGCTGGCAGAAAACAACATCATATAATTTTTGCAGAGAGAGGAGGAGCACTTGCTAGCGCTCTGCTGTTCATTAGCATTTTCTTTCCACAGCCAAAGAGCATCGAAATGGTCTGGTAAGTCACAGAGTCCCACACCAGCAAGACATACAGTTCAACACTACAGTACTCATACATGAAGAGGCTGGACTACACTGGATCATTTACTTTCCCAAGATGAAAAACTACAATACATGGAGACAGAAATACAGGACAGAAATAAATAATGTGTGTGCCACATGCATTGAAATGCACATTAACCTACTATCCTTTCACATACTGACATTAATTCTGGAAATGCATATATAATGACTGATTAATGTTTGTGTAACAAACACAACTATTATCATCTTTTTGTATCCTCTTTATTATGCCACTCTTGTTGGACAATTCCTCTCCCAGTTTTGGCATCATTTTCAAATGTAATTTTCAATGCTCTGAGCAGATGATATTCCAATCACCTCCACTGTAGTGTAAGGTGGTGGCAGAAATCTCCAAAACCTGGCACATAAAATCGACAACAAAAAAATAAAAAATGGCTCACCCTTTAATGTAAGCTGCCGATCATGTCTGCCATTCTTAACCTGTGTAACAGAAATCTAAAATCTTACAGTGGACACATGCAGAATGATGTAACAGTGAAAATGTATATACATATGTCCAAATGTTTAAAAAAAAAAAAAAAAGAATCTAGGTGATAGAAGTGATACTTTTTGTGCTATGACAGCATTTTTTGCATTTAGCACAAAACTGAAGTCACCAAATGTGACTCAGCAGTTTTAATTAGGCACTCAGATAGACACTCAGCTGGAGCCCCAAATATCCCGGCAGATCTCTCTCCCCCCGTGACCACTTCTAGTGTTACTTATACTAATTAAATGATTCTTCAATTACTTCTACACTCATTCTATTTGCTCAGCTGCAAACATGGTGCTCAACGTTCAAACAGTGTCTGTCTCTCTCTGTCAAATTACGCTTTATTACCATGAATGTTGATATCACTGAATATTCAATTCAAACACAGGAGTTCAAATACCTGGACCTCCCCAGACTAGCAGACGGGAGGTCTGAAGTGGTGAGGGGTGTCCAGTTCTCAAGCGTACTGTCCAAGGCTCATGAAGACTTACATAGAGTCCGCTTTGGGTGAAGATTTTACAAGATTTGACTTTGGGTGTTACCCAAAATTCATAGTACTGTGGATGTGATGATACAATTGTTTTTATAATGATGATGAGCATCACCATAAACAATAATGATAAAGCACTAGACCTCCTCAGTGGTCTACCAGTGTTATGCACAATCACATTTCAGTTAATTAAAATAAAAAAGGGTCTTGCTGTAGCAAAGTTTCAAATTGCACTAATACATAATGTTGGGTTTCATCCAACTAAGAAATAAATCTGACCACATCAAAGTGTGAGGATCCTCAGCTTTGATGGGTTTGATACACAATTGTCAGCTAGTCAAATTAAGTGTGTTAGCTTGTCAGCAGCCTAGCTATGTTGTTTTATCACAGAACTTTACTGAAAATGGAAGTTGTGTGGATATTTCATTTATCTATTTATTTTTTATTCAGTTCATTCTATACAACTAGTCTTTTTTGACCATTTGAGGTCAACTTGATGTTTTGATTCAATTTTGGAGGAGACAAGTTCAGGCCTCCTTCCTTCTTTTTTCCGTGCACTTTCTCACTGGCTACTCCCTCCCGCCGTTTTGGTGCTGCACCCGGAACACCATAGCAACAATGCAATGCAAAGCTACCTGATCACAGGGAAAGTATATATTAACATCCTAGCAGTAATACAGCAACCATCTAGCAATGTCCTTACAAGCACTTAGCCACACTCCAGTAAAAACTTAGTACAATCCTGTTATGCTCATACAGAAAGCACACTTCAATCTTCTCCAGAATATTTTGTCTTTCTAGTTTAATAATATAGGTTTGTTTTTGTTGGTACCATACTGCCACAGTTGCTGAACTGAATCTGATTGTAGCTGTGTTTTTTGCTTGGCAGAAAGAACTTTCGAATTGAAGTGGATTTAATTAAAGCGAAAGGGTAGAAAAATGCAGAGATGAATTAAACGTTTGTTTGAGAAAGACATAGTAACAAAGACAGAGTGAGGAATAGAGGGAAAGAATGAGGTGGAGAGAGAGATACAGAGAAACCAAAGAAAGAAAGAAAGAAAGAAAGAATCAAAGGCCAGTATCTTCAGAGTAGTTGAGCAGCAGGTTGAGACAGTGGCAGCCTTCTGAGACTAAATGTGTTCCCCAGCTCTGGCTCCCTCACTGCCTGCTGTGTTAGCCCACACAATGCTGCCTGGTCACCCATAACATTCTACTCTGGACACACACATAAACCCACGTACACACACACACACGGTGCACACACAAGGTGCACACACTTGCACAGAAAGACTTCACTGCTCCTCTGACTTGCTTCGTGTTACCTTCAGCTTCCACCATGATGAAAACGAGCATAGGCTTTTGTTCAGACTCAGGGGAATTGGTGTTCCTCTCCTTCACCCTTCTTTCTCCTCCTTTTTATTTTTTTCTCTCATTCCCTTGTTAAATAAATCCACAGTAAGTGGCTGCAGTCAGGATCTGTTCTGATTCTTTCTCATCGATTTCTCCCAAGGTCTCTGTCTTTCTTGCCATCGCCTGTTTCTTCTTCGGATGCAACTTGCAACCACAATCATATTTTTGATCTGAATACTGAAGGCACCCACATCAGCAAATAATTACACTCAGCTAAACTAGGCCCCGAGGTGTGATTTTGGACGCACAATGCATGAACAACCTGGAGCAAACCCACATGGACCTCAGAAGGCTGGGTCATGACTGAACCCAGGACCCTCTTGATGTGAGGCGGCACTGCTGGCCATCAGCACAGCACAAATATGACCAAAATACAAAATACATGGTTGTTCTTTGTGGGTATTGTATATTGTTTTTACACAAGTCCTTCTTTTAAATCATCTTTTTAAAAAGCCAGGGACATGTACCTATAGAACTTTAGCAAGGTTTTAATGCAATTCATTCTTCGAACCCATGGGTCAAGATTATTTCAATCACTGCCTTCCATAGCATCACTTTATCTGAGTATGTATGTGTTCTAAAGTGAGTGAATTTGTGTGTTTGAAGTTGTGACCATATTCATCACCTCAGGACAGATTATTCAGTCTCTCGTCCCGACAAACCCAGCCAGATGAAACACTAGAATATTCAGGTTTGTGTCTCCCTTTACACAGAACCATGGCCATAATTTCGACAAAACAAGATCAACAAAAACCTTTGCAGCCAGGTTTATATCTGATACTTTGTGTTTGTAGGTGTGCATGAACATGCGTGTGCATAGTGTGTCTGCTGTACTGTATGTGTGATGCTGGCTGTGGCTGCATGCTTCTTTTGGAGGAGAGATTATGCAGTCAGCGTCCCCATATGGGTCTGCCCTGGCCCAGAAAAACAATGTGAAAAAGGCCAGTGCATATCAGCAGTTTGGTAAACAATCTCCTAATTAGACTCATTGATTACACACACCTGGCTCAGTCAGCCATGAGATAACTGTGTCTGAGGGGCCAGCCAGCATTCTGTCGATCCAAGAGCTTTTATACTGTAGCCCCTGGTATGATGCAATGTCTGAAAGAGAGAAGGGGGGGGACTGGTGTAATATCTGCATGGTGTTGTTGTGGGAGATAAATATGTGTTACCCAAGATAAATGGGTTACCCAAATCTCCCTTTGATCACAAAAACATTTATTCTCTGAAGATAACTAAAATGGAACAGTAGCAGTTATTAGATGTCCAGCTGCATAACCTGCTGTTCTATTTCCCCACTGGAGATTTATAAAAAAGAGGCACAGCTATGTCAAACAGAAACATTCAACGTGAACATGAATTTCTCTTGGGTGCACTCATCTTTACCGTTTGGTGTTTTGTTGACTTGCTGAGCTAGACTGCAGTGAAGTCACGCACCACACGAGTGACCAAGAGCATGAAGTGGATGAGGTTATATCAGATGGCCAGGCCAGTAAAAGTCATTTTTTTAGCATAGACACTGTTAGGTGAATGCCTGTTAGTGCACTTCCAACTCTTTCATTAGCATTAAAACACTCTCCATTGAACCATCAGTACAAATGACTAATTGTTGAACTGTATTGTATTATACTCACAGGCATTTCTATTATTTTGTCCACACAATTTATATCAATGAGGGTAGACTAAACCACAGAAACATCTCTCCGTACCTAATAAACTGGCATCTGAGGGTATACGTTTTGAAAACAATGGAAAATGTTTGGTTCCGTTTAGGCAAAAAAACAACCCTGGAAAAGATTATGTATTGGGTGACTATTGGGTACTTGGCTAGATATTTAGCTTCCATATTTGTGTGACAGAAACAGGAATCCTGCTGGGACAAAGATATTAGTTCGAATCTGATGCCCTTACATTGATATCTAGCAAAGTTAGAATAAGTCAAGTCTGTATATTTGGATATTCTTGGGAAACAGAAGTTGCCTCTATCCATCATGCCTTCTTTCACATTAAGACTTTGTAGTCAAATGGTAGTCAAATGTCCCTGGAAAAAAAAAGGACAGAAAACTATATAAGCTACAAAATGCTAATATGCTGAGGCATAGACATGTGCGTGTGAGTTTACAATACAGTTATTTACACAGAGTGTGCTGTTCATGTGTGTACATCATTGTGTGTGTGTGTGTCTCAGATACTCAGGTAATTGGGCCATTGTTGTTATGTAGATAGGTAGTGAGCCTGCTGCCCTGAAGCCAGCAGCGGTGTAGAGAGTGTCACAGCAGGGAAGAATTACCCATATGAAACAAGTCACTGTTATATTCAGATTGATGAGTGCCATCGGGAACAACAAGACTTTGTTTCTCTCCCTCTCAGAGATGACACTCCTCATTTTGGCAGAAAGAATATGGCTGCTCTCCAAATCTTCTCTGACATTCAGAGGTTTGCAGTGCCTGTAGAAAGCCCACTGGCTGATCCTCCCTGTTTCTGGCCAGTTCTAGTATTATGGGTACTTAGTCTACCCATAGCTGCAAGGTAAAGTACAGAGTTTCAGTAATATATGTAAATTTTGCTAGGAATATTGCATTAATGTATTGCTTCAAATGTGTACTTTCCCCCAGAATATTCAGCTTACCTTTAGGTTGGTATTGAAGGACTTTGGGAGGACAGAATCTCAGAAAACATTCCTCTTATTAAAGCTTTGTCCATTTGTGTTAATAGAACATTCGCAAAGAGAGATTAAGATGTAAATATACAATGTAACCCTTCTGCTCTGCTTCAGAAAACAATGACAGCCAACAACATAGACCTAATTATTGGAGTGAGTTGGAATGGTTTATTGCAATCAATACTGCCACTTTAGAGGTTATGTGTATGCATGTATAAATTTTACAAATGGCTTAAATCCATAGGGACTGATCTGTTCCTCCCTCCTCCAATAGAAGGGCGTAAGAGCATGAGTTGCAGCACTAGCAGCCTTTTCTTCTCAATTATCAAACCTGACCTCACCCTCACCTCTTTTTTCCTCCCCTCTGCATAGTTTTTTGTCTTACTGTCTAATTCTTTGCGATTACATTTTCCCCTCCTCAAACATTTTTAATCCCACAAACATGTTTACTTTTACATTTAGTATACTATATAGGTTGCAAATCAAAGTGTTTCCTCTGTCTTACTTCATTGTCCACACATTTAAATGACATCTGCAACATTACTGTTCTTCATCCCTCCATACTGCACTGCCCCCAGTCTCCTCCTCCTCTTGGCCATCTCATTATGAAAGCTAAATTAACCATGGCGCGTACCTTCAGAGCATGCAGCGGTTTTACAGCACCATCGGTCTCGCCTCACAAATACTCCACCATGTAATTGAATATCAAGTCTACCGGGGCCCTTCATAACTGACTGACCCTCTGCACGCACATAATTGCACACACAGATGCATCTGTGCAAACAGACACATGCAGTCAGCTGTCTGATGCTCTTATCTACGGTAGCTTACAGTGAGTGTGCAGCGTCTTGCTTAGCAGCATCGCATATGGCTGCTGCTGAGTCTGACGCCAAATCAGGACCGTGTTTCTAGCTGCAAGGCTGTACAGCTGCCAGTACACACTGCATGTAGACATACACACACTGGCAGTAGGTGAGACAGAAAGAGTCTTTCAGTTGAGTTTAGTTTATTTTATTTGACTTATTTCCATTGTGGTCTTTGATGTTAAGATAGCAAAGACATAGGAGTCCAGATAACTGGGCAACATACCTATAAAATATCATCATTGTTGATAAAATCACTCCAAGTCAAACATCCAAAACATTATATAAAAATTACATACAAATACTAATTGGGATGGTAAGCCTACACTTCGAAGTTTCCCATAAACCATCATTTGATCTTATGAAGAGTGTCACTTATTATTTTTGCTTTGTATACTGTAGGTAACTTATTCCAGTTCCTGGCACTACATGATCTAAAGGAACGAATAACCTTGTTGGTACTGAACCTCTGCAAGCACAAGTCAGCAACACTAGTTCTAGTCTGGCGGGCATACCTCCCCCCATACCTACGAAGGTGGTCTTTTGAGATACTAAAATGCTCTGTTGTTATGATTATACAGTAATGTACCACACTAGTTTTATGGCTCTATCCTTTAAGGGTAACCATTTGAACAGCTGGAATTGCGGTTTGCCGTCATGGTTTCAAGCCCAACACAACCATGACTCACTTGTTCTGAGAGAAGTTTCTGATGAACAGATCAGGTAGTCAAAGCAACTAAAAACAAGAGGTAGACAGGCCACGAAGAGGTAGACAGGAAACAGGGAGAGAGAGGGATATGACATGCAACAACAAATTTATAGTAACTCCCGTCATTGTCAATTCTCCCTGAAAGCATAGACATACTGTTGATTCTACTTAATCCACTGCATGTAGTACAGTCTGAATCTTTTGTTGATTCAGTACATACCGATTCAGTACCAAGTAAATCACATTGTGTTTTGGGTGGTACAGACATTTAATTTTTTTTTTCCAGGATTTTAGAATTTTTGTTTTAAAATTTAATTTTTATTTACATTCAAATTTTCAGCTCACTCAGATATTTTTATCAAATATTTCACTCATTTGTTATCTTTGGTCCGCAATGAGGAGTTTTGTTTCTTCATTATGAGCTTGCTTTTGGCTTTTTATTATTGTCTTCCACAGACAAAGTCATGATCAGACAGCCTTATCGGGCACTGATATTGGTTACAGGAAGTATGTGCATCTGTGCATGTGTGTGTGCTGAACCTCTTTCCTGTGTGTCTTTGTGCATATATGACTTGAGTTTGGGTCTGTCTCTTTCTCCTGTGAATGCATGCGTCTCTACCTTCATGTCTTCAGGTCCACCTGTGTGTCTTCATCAACCCTCAGACACAAAAAGTGTCCGTCCATTCATTTCATGTCAGATTTGAATGGACATGGGAGATACAGAAAACCTGAAATGTCAAGCTCACAGCTGAATCTGCCTGGGTAATGATGCCTCAGTATGCAGAAGTATTGGCAATTTGTATTAGCTTTGCAGAGATATTTGCAATCCCAGAATGTGCATAGATATTAAATGTCAGACATGTACATCTATATGCGTTACTGCACTTTAGACCAGCTGTAATGTCAAAGAGGCAGCTATTAGTCTCTGGGAGCTTCCCAGCATAAAAAAAAGCCTGTTTTAACATTGAGGTTCTCTCAATTCAGGTTTGTCTACTTTACATATTCCTGTTTTCTGAGGTTTGTCTTTGATTTCACACTGTCTTCTAAAAGGATTTAGAATATCCCAAACTGCAATCTATTTTGCCATTAGCTGTTGATTCTTTTCCATGGTTACTGAATTTGGTCCATCTTGTCTGTCCCAAATCCCAAACGCCTTCAAGCCTTTCTGATGCCGCATGCTGCCCCCTATGGTCAGCCTCCAGTAATACAGTCTGCACAGCCAGCTGTGGTGTAATTAATTTCTCATTAGTGTAGGTAATAATGACTCTCGCAATCTTGCTAGCCCTTTCTCTCTCTCTCTCTCTCTGCCTCTGTCTCACTGCTTGTGTATTTTTTTTTGCCCCCTCCCCAATCTCACCACACACCACCGCCAATGCCCTGCTAGAGGGAAGTATTCACATCCCCGAAAAAAAGAAGGCAAACAAACAACAATTAGCTTCCTGTTGACATGGAGAATGGTAGACTCATCTCCTGCAAATTACCCCTCGCTGAGCAATGGGCAACTGAGACTTTCACTTTAGGTGTTCTTTAGTGAACAGTCTACATCGAAGCTAATCATTTACTGGCGCATATTCGCACAGACCCCATTGAAACCACAGACACACACCAAACAAGCAGGACACATCAGAATCAACAGCAATTCAGACAGCTAGATGTAACAAAGAGAAAGGTCAATCTATGCGATTATAATTACTGCATGTGTTTTAAACTAAAAGTCAGTTCCACTTGTCTTTATCCTTTTTGGACCATAAAGTCTTTCTTTTGCTACAACTCAAATTCAGATGTTTTAGGAATTAATTGTTGCTAAAGCTTTACCCTTTTCTCCTTGTATCAGTTGTAGTGTATGTATGCCCACACATTTACCTCAACACAGAATTTTTTTATTCAGTTAAGTATAATGATGACAATAATATTCATCATATTTAAAAGAAATATAACATTTAAACAGGATTGAAACAGGATTTGGCATGAAGGGGGCACTGTGTCCTCCTGTCTGAGGCAAAGTGTGCAGTCATTTAAAAGTACTTATTGTGAGTTTCTCTCCCAGAAGAATAATGACTTTCCAATTGTGTGGAAGAAGATGTTCTTTTTTTCTGGCAATCTTGATATTTAGGTAAATATAGCTCTAATACCATGACATTTGGAGCACAAGAGTATGAAATTCTGTTCATCCTGTGTTTCATGAGCCTCTCTCTCTCACTGCGTATTTTATCTCTTTTTCTTCCCTCACTTTCCTCCTTTCCTTCCCCTCATCCATACTGGTGTGAGCCCTACTCTCCATCGCTCAGACTGCAGTAATGTGCCAGATAAAAGTTCGACTTTGATCGTTCTTTGACTTGGAGCACAGTTCTGCTCCTCACTTCTCATCTAATAGATTTACCATTTCACCAGGCTGTACCACAGTCCAATTTCAGAGCTGTTTTCCCACCAGTTGATGAGAACTTTATAGGCTTTTTCTTGGATACCAAGTGGCATCCTAATGAAGCAACTCATCATACACAAAATTTGACTTGAAGTCAACATTTGTGGAAAAGTTCATAATTTTGCTTGTAAATTAGTATTTTAGTTCAGTTAGATATTAAGGCTTTTAGAGGTTTCTTGCAATAGAGATGTAAATCGTGAATCTTGAGTAGAATTTTTACAGCAGAATTGTCTCATTAAACATTACAGCCTTGATCTGGCTCTATATTCCCCATTTAAGTTCAGAAAAATGGCGCTGGTTTGTGACCTAAACAGAGGGCAGCATTTAACCTCAATTGCCATCAAACTGCCCAGGCTGGCGGTGTATACATTTTTCTTCATCTTTTCTACACCCCAAATACATCTTTAACACCAAAAGGTGAAATACTGTCATGTGATTTCGGCTGCTTTCGCACTTTACACATTTAATTGTCTGCTCCCACTGTGATGCACCAGCTCCTTAACCTGGCATCAATCAAGCACACCTTGACTTGTAATGAGCGCATTGACGTTTTGAGAACACAAACAAATATTATTGTCCTTGAAGTGACGAACAAAAATGGAAATTTGAACATGTACAATTCTATGACAACTGGGCAAACTTCATCCAAACATATTCATAGAAAAAACAAACAAACAAAAAAAAAAACAACACATTTCGACCAATTATATTATAGATTAAAGATGTTAAAGATGTTTAAAAGTAAATTCTAACATATTTTCCTTTTGTTTTCGAATAAGTAGCTGCAGCCTAAGCATTCCAAACCAGCCAAGTCTGAATGATATATAATACAATTAAAAGTAGTACTAGCATGCAATCTTGTCTCACAAAGTCGAGGAAGCTAAATAATTTAACACCTGTCTTATTATGAATCATTTATCAATTAAATGCAAACTCATCCCCTCTTACATAATGGAATTGATATTACAGGGAGACACTTTCAATCACTGAGTGTTCTCCTTAATTGGGTAAACAATGGTGGGGCTTATTACAAGAAAGATCAACCTATTAGAGGACCAAAGAGCTGAGCAGAGACCTTTACCATTTTTTTTTCTCCCTGTGCTTCCAAAGACTGAACACATGAATTAAAGTCATATAATACACTCACACACAAACAACTTCAGTGTAAAAGACAGTGTAAATGTGAGTATTCTGCAATGGGAGGATGCTTGCACACACTCTCACACAGACGTTCTGCTGGTCTGTTGGATGTGTGCGTCTAAAGATCTTTGGGTGCATTTTAAGATGGTAGGTTTGTGTGGTTAAGTACGTTTCTGTGTGTGTGTGTGTGTGTGTGTGTCTCCACACAAGTGGGATTTGCTCAAATCAAGAATCCTATCCAGCTTTTCAGCCCAGTGAAACTTGATGGCATGCACATTTGACAGGAAATAGAAAGCACTGCTGACTCAGAATTATGAGGGAGAGCAAGAAAGAAAGCCAAAAAAGAATATTTTGAATTATCCAGCCCATCCCACTTTTTAAATTACTCTTACTGTAAGTTATGATTAGTCTTACATGTTAAGCAGCTTTTTGTAAAGCTTTTCATTATAGCAACTGAAATACTGTAAGACTACAAATCACCATATTTTGTATAGAAATGTCTCAACTGCAGAAAGTTGTTAAGAAATCAAAACTGATTAGGGCACTGTTAAATCTTAAGAAAAAACTATGCACTCTTTCAGCTGAAGTGGCGAAAAATTAGGTCTACATGAAGGATCCCATCCCACCACCCCCAGAAAGTTAAGCAATTCAGCTCATTACACTCATAATACTCAAACATGATAATCCATATGTCACAGCTAGTAAATCAATTGTCTCACTAAATATTACAGCCTTGATCTGGCTGTATATTTGCCATTTAAGTTCTCCCCAGTTAAGTTTTGCTTTTGTTTTGTGAAGCTGCATATAATTAGTTCCTTGAACTGAGATATATTAAAAAAAAAATAAAAATATAGGAGAAATAACTCCGTTTCATCATCTTGAGAAAAATGCTTTCTTCTCAGATAATGCTGAGCAGGGCTTCTTCTTGTATACACACTTGTGCACACAGAGATACCCTGTACTGATCAGAGACCCCCATCAGGCAAAATGCTGCCAATTGCAATTGCCACTTGAATTAATAATTTTCTGAAGAGTGCCTACAGCTTTGGTAAGGACTCATCTTCAGTTTCCTTTTGTTTCCTCCCTCAACGTCAGGGCTCACACTGACACATCCTTGCACACTCCCACATAAACAAAAAGACACAAATACATGCTTGTGAATATAGATGTATACATTTACATACATTCATGTTTATAGGAACACTTGTCAATGCAAAGTCCAAGATGAATGTGAGGCTTGGCTGTCAAAGCATGCATCAGTCAGAATGGGCCTTACAAGCAACAGTCAGTCACAGCAAGTACAGCTGTCAATTTATTTGACGTTGCTTTGCATTCTACCAAGCACACAGCACATCAGCAGGTAAAGTTATTCATCCAGCAACTTCTGCAATCAGAACATTCCCCGTTATTGAGTAAATCTTACAGCTAATCGTGTAATCTGCTGTGCTTGATGTTAATTTGCAAGCATTAGAGGACATAGCGTTCTGCTCTGAGCTGAGCTGATCTCTGAGGCCTGTTCTTACAATAACCAGCAGCTCTGCTTTGCTGTCTGGTGGGTAATGGAACTAAATAAATGATGCATTAAAGAGTTTATGGGGAGAGAAGAGAGAGAGATGGAGGGAAGCTGGGAGTGAGGGAGAGACAAAGACAGACAGCAGTTGAGTGTAGTCTCTACTTGAGCAGTATCGGTCAAAAGGTGGGGAGGCGTGGGGGAGAGGGGCAGAATGGGTAGTTGATCGATTGCGGCTTTATCTCTGGGAAACTTAACAGAATAAGAGACAGAGGAGTCCGCTGACCACAGATCCAGCTATGAGACTCCAGAGCTGCCATATACTGTAATGCACATTCTTTCAAATAGAAAGTTGAAGAATTGATTTAAAAAAAACCAAGGTGTCCTGAACTTTCTACCTAAACTTATAAGGGTACTTTTTTTTTTACCAACGTAAGCAGCAGGCAGTGTAACTATAGAGTCTTGAAGCAATATTTTATTTTAATTTGACATTTTCCTTTTCTAGCAGTTTCACCATGTCAAGACTCCATGAACAGCCAGTGTGTAACTGTAAATGTTCTCAGCAGACGTATACTCTCAGGTTTATGGGCAAGGAGTTCATTCTTTTTTGTTAGGGACACTCTAAATGGCATAAAACAACGTGCACGGTTAACTGCCTTTTTGAATAGACAATTAGATTTTTTGTTCCATTATAATAAATTGTTCAAACACACTTGACTCTGGGTCTCCAATACAGTTCTTGTCACATTCACGTGCTTTCAGAATAAGTAGGTGTATACAAACTCGTGTAATACCTGCTGATCTTAAGTGTTTGCATTCTTTTATGGAGAGGGATAGATAGAGAAGAAGGGAGAAGAAGGAGTCTATTGAGTGACTAAGTACTCTTGGAAGAAGGTCTTCAAGCAATTTTTGAAAACAGAGGGATTCTGCCTACCGAATTCAGTTAGTTAACCCGTTTCACCTTCAAGGCACCACACAGAAGAAGAGTTTGGTTTGAGATTTGCTGCCTCGGTGACAGTAGGACTAGTCATCATTAATTTGTATATCGTAGTGAACGAGAATGCTCAGAAACTAGAATGAGTAGGGTGCCGTGCCAGTGGCCACTCTATGAGAGAGCATTAGTGACTTGCACTTGAAGGCCCTGCACACCCTCACAGGTGTTTTCACTTATTCTGGCTAATTAGACTTCTGCTCAGCTGCAACAAAACAGGCAGGCTTATGTCAATTAAGCACAGTCTATACACACATTCATTCCTCAGATGAGGCCTAATAAGGTAAATATGTGAAAACACCTGGTGGATGGAACGTCGGGGACCAGTGGAGAGCAATGACAAGTGGAGTACCATGAGCTGTTTGCCACTGGATTTTTGACCATTTTTGATAAGCAGTTCAACCCACAAACATGGGTTTGTACACCTAAAATTGTGGAATAGTCCATTTTGGCCAGGCATTGAAACCATCACAAGCTGCAGTGTTTGTGAGTGGGAAGCCAGTGAGGGATCATATCCTTGTTTTTACACTGGTAACTCCAACTAATTGTGGGAAGGGGTCTAGGTGACAAAGTGTGAACTTCAGTGTGGGTTAAGTTAAAATTATGTTTGTTAAAATAGAGAGACTGTTTCTGAATATTAATGACAATAATCATTCGTTGCAACCCTAGTTGGTTTGTATATCTAAGGGATCTTCATCTTCATTCATTTTTTGCTTCTCAGTTTGTCTTTTAATGTGAACATAGCATTTACACTATGTCAAAATAAAAACACATTTCTAAAAAACTGCCTAAGCTTTTTCCTTTTTCATACAGTGCCATTCTTCATTGTTTCATGAAAATACACCCATAATTTATACACAATGATTTCATTCAGGGTTTAATTAAGATACAGCAAACTGAGTACCTTTCAAGAGCAAGCAGTTGCCATTGCCTTAATCTCCTCCTCAATCTAAGTACTATAACATCCACACACACACACACACACACACTACAAACAGCTTTCACTTCTTGAGACTGATGGATGGACACACAACTGACTGTAAGAGAAAACTGCATGAGCACTTAAGCATGTGCGCACATGTACACATCAAAAGGTATATGCACATTCACAGCAAATAGTCACACACAAACACACCCTAACTATATTCTCAGCACGATTCCACAAACACTCGTTAATCACCTGTGTTCCTGGTTGCAGTGGTGTCCCGATCCTCTGCACTGTCACTTGCTTCATATGGAGGCCTGCATTAAAGAGAAGAGACAGGAAATAGGAAACTGTTCAACCAAGGCCTGGTGGCAAATTATAGTCTCTTGCATCTCTGCATACACTGGATAACGTGTTCATTGCTGAAAATAAGGTTGTAAATGAAAGAAAGATATGGAGCGGAGGGAGATATGGAGAAACAGGTAAATACATTGAAATCAAATGAAGTGTTTTATTTATTAAGCTACATTTACAATTTGATTTAGTCCCAGGTGAGAAAAGGATTTCAGAGTGGAATGAATTGAACATCGCTAGTATCATAGCTCTGAAAAATACATCCTAGTTGTGGTACTATTGTCATTCACAGCACAACATTTATCAGTGCTGTAAATGACATCCGTTTCTCTAGCAACCAGCACTTTTTAGCTTCCTCTAACTGTCCAGACCTGTAAGTCATTTGTGTCATAGTGCTCGTAACACACATCTATCCAGCTTCACCACAGAAGAGGTCTGTGGCACAACTGATTGATTCTGTTGAAGAGTACATTACCAATCTTTATTCATCATACAGAGGATAGAGGCATCTGTCTGTCTTGTTTAAATGGAAAGAGATAGTCATTTAACCAAAGACAAACAGGCTCCATGCATGACAAAAGCTTACGACGGGAATCCTCTGTTCTTATGAGGTCATTAAACTGGAAAAGCTACAGCCTGCTGAGATATATAAATTTCACATCCAGCCATAAAGTGAAGACAGACATTTCTTCTGAGATTTCTGCCTCTCCCTCTGAGAAACAAGGCACATGGGGTGACAATAAATATTGTTGTTCTGTTGCTCAGAGCCCATAACAGTGTGATAACCAGGGCCCTTACCACCGATGGAATATAGATAACATCACTTGAAATGGGAAAATATGCCCAATACATCCAACAAACATGCAGAAGTTACCCACATTCTTCAATGATTCATCTTCTGTTGACTCTGATGACCTCCCAGCCAGCCCTTTAAAATACAACTCACATAATTTAATCCAGTACATGTTAAGCATATTCTCCTATCTATTCTTGCCGTTATAGGTATCTCTGGAACAGAGATTGGTTGTAAAATGCAAATCACAATGTAGTTCGCCGTGTTCCAGCCCCCTAATGGACAACGCTCCTTTTATCACCACTGAAAAAAGTTCTATTTTTTTATGAAGCCCAGTTTCAAAGACCCTCTGCATCAATCTTAAAGGGACACAAAAGGCACATTTCAGAGAAAGAAGTCCAGAACCACAGCTTGATTTCACTGCTGACTGCAGAGATTCATGTGCACACCAAAGCACAGTGTCTTCGTCTAATACAGGACTTAAACAACACCAGTTTGCCCGACAGTGTTAAATGGTAATATGTGCCCCAAAGGGAACAACATCAGTCATAACTGTGGAAATCACCCCAAGCAAGCCCAGATAGAGCTGCACCAAGTCCAGTGCCTCAAGCTGCTCCTAGGCCAAATTGGCTTGTGATTGAGGTGAGGGTACTATCCAATCGGCACATGGAACAAGACACACCTGAGCCCAATTCCCTGATTACAAGCTTTGCTGAAAATTAATTCAAGTTTTCCAGGTCTGTTGGCGAGCACTGTGGCACAGAGACCACAGCCCTGTCAGAAACAGCCACAAAATACTGCTATGTCAGTTCTGCTACCCACAAAGTTGTCTACTGTTAAAACCTGGCAACTGAGCTGCTAACAGCAAAAAGTCACTTCGAGAAACACAGCCAGCAAGTTGGACCAGACGCTCTGCTTACTACCCTCTTCCCCAGGCTTACTGTTTTCTCTCCATCCTGCTTGGCAGAAGAAGATTAACCCCAGCTCAGAACAGGAAGAAATTAAATTGGTTTTCTTTGCAGAATCTATTTTCCAGGTTATTTCTATGTTTGTGAACATATACCTGGGTTCTTTCCCTTCTGGTTGCTCATTCACCCTTGGCAAAAGACAACCCTAGACATGGTCAATGTAAGGCAATTTTCCAGTGTGCCTCCACTCTGCCTCCCTTATGAAATCTTGTTTTATGTGGTAAGCTGTTAGCTCATTGATATTGCATTATGCTCTTTATTGCACTCTTTTCCCCAAACACAGAAAGTCTAAAAATGATGTAGGCCTCATGGCATGCAGAGGTATCTGCATGTCAAAGAATACCACTCGCTTACTTGGCACCTTATTTGTATCCATTTCACAGGAGCTAATTTAAGGCAGAAAGAATGTCCTCACTTGGCCAGGTAGCTTAATATGTGCATTAATGACAAAATGTTAAAACAAAGTCTATCACCAGCTGCTCTCTAGTTGAATCCTGCACCAGTCCTGTTCTCAGCACTAACTCCTCCACTCTCTCAAGCCTCTCCTGCTGTCACTTCAGCTCACCTTGGAAGTTCGCTACTAGCTGGTGTTACTTGCAAAATGGAGAAATCAGAGTCAGCAGAGCGTCTCCAGATCTCCATTTTACACTGAAAGTCCTTCCCTGCCAGATCTCACTCTGTCTGTCTTTCCCCCTCTCTGCTCTTTGAAGTATATAAAACAAATTACTAACTTGGCAACTTCATTTTCCCCCCAATCGTATCATACGCTGAGCCTTGAGCTATGCATAATTTCCATAATGCACAATTTCAAACTCCAGATGAACCTTAAACCAAAGTTGACCAAAACAGTTTGTAGTCATAGGATGTGCATACAATTAAGCAGAAAGTCCCACTTAGTCAGTTGATGCACTATGTGATGATGAAACAACCCTGACCACTCCAAATGTCACAGGTACAAAAACAAAGACAGAAAAACCACTGACTTAACATTAGGTATATTCGAACACAGGGCACAGGCCATACATACTAGGCTCACAGTATGTCACACAAAAAGGTTGGTGGGATCAAAGTTTGTGTCCTCACTCTGGAGGATTTTTCCCCATTTTCCAATCCATGAAGGGCGCTTTGGTCCTCGTGAGTATAGAAGAGCTCCCTCTCACACATACACCGTAACACAGTTCCCTGTTCCATTACCTCCCAAAGGAGTTGTTAGGCAGATAATGAAGACAGCAGTCCCAGGGATAACTAGTGGTTCTTCAGTGTAAACAAGTCACTGTCACTTCTGCTTTAGAATTCACTTTATTGTATCAAGGATGTCCTCTAACGCTGTTTGCAGGCTATAAAGTTGCCAAGCTAGAACAGCTTGAAAATTCACTCCACTTCAATTGGGCCAATTGATAGGAGACCAAAAAAAAATAAATAAAAAAAAGAGTAGAGTAAGAATAGACACACCAAACACAGAGTATTTGCAGAGAGAGGGAGACAGATATGGCATCCATTCAAAGGTTGAGTGTATTTTAAGAAATTAAAGGTCAATATCTAGGTACCTCCCACAGTTATCCAAGGCAAACAACATAAGTGTTAAGAGACTACAGTCCATAGTGAATTTACCAACTAATGTAACAAGAGGTTCAATTGGAAAATTAACTTCCACATTTGGTCGCCACCAGCCGGCACTGTCAGTTATCTCCCTCATTCACTGTTAATGGATATAAAGCAGAACCAGAAGGCAACTAGGAGTGAACAGAGGACTCACCGCCTCCATCTGCTTGTAACAAGCCAACAAATTAGCAGCATATAAATCACTTAGAGGTGGCACTAAAGGAGCCAGCAGGCACACAGAGAGTTTTCCTAAAGTTAAAGACTGCAAGGAATTTAAGTGAAATCGAGCCCTCATTTGCTTCATCTGTTTTGTCTCTGCTCTAGCAGAGCAACCCTCAGTGAGGACTTTCCATCTCAGTCTAATTGTTCACAGTCAAAGATGATTAGTTTTAGACTCAACACATCAGACTGTCAACAAACAGACTGCAAGTGGGGTTAAATATTTGCCTGCCAACAGCTGCTGGAACTGTTGGATAGAACACCAGAGGCTTGTCAAAATGGCTACCTGCTCAAATGGGGAAGTAGATCACCAACATTCTAGGCATAACTAAATGGAGTGCACAAATAATATTGCTTTGTGTCAAGAAATTACATCACAAGAAATGCTAGGAGAGAAAAATATGTAAAAAAGAAATGAATAAATCACCTGCTCTTCCTTAGGTTCCAACTTAAAAGTGTCTAGTAGGTGATATACTGTTAAGATCTGCTAGGGGGTGGATATATTTATCAGGATGCGGGGTTGCGAGGTTGTAGGTGTGGGACCCAAATGCAGACATACTAAGCGGTAGATGAAAAAACCAAAAGACTTATTGATCTCGTTATAGCAGGTAGAAAAGTCCATAAACACAAGATGAGCTGAAGTACAAAAGTAATGCAACAAAAACAACTTACAGAACTGTGAAACACGGAACAAGGCATGAAGAGCATGGAACAATGAAACATCCAAACAGAAGGAAATGCTCCAACAAGGCACACAGGGAAAAGACAGGTACAAATAGAGACAGACTAACGAGGGGAACTGAAGCCAGGTGAGTAACGAGACACAGGTGAACAAGGGCTGAGGCAGGAGGACAAGAACACACAGGAAACATGAAACTAGACTCTTCAAAATAAAACAAAAATCTTAACCATAACAAAACTAAATCCAGACCAATATCATGGAACCTAACATACACATAAACAATAACACAAAAACCTTAACTCAAACATTTACCAAAACCAAGTAAATACCCTGGAACCTAATACATACTTGTTGTTAAAAGGTTATTAAAAAAATGTATTAGCAATAAAAAAAAAGCTATTGTAATAACCACAATTGCCCCAAAGCGGTGAAATGATCACATTCTGAATAACACAGACCCACACACTTGTGTCCCCACAGCTCTTGAAAACTATTCTTATAATGGTCATTGTCATCCAAACTTGCCAAATCAGCCTTTCTCTCATAATGTAATCTACTGCTGCAGCTGCTTCTACCATCTCTCTCTCTGTTTCCATCAGTTTGTTTCACACGGTCTCAATCCAAGATTGGTTGGAGAGCCGCCCAACAGGGTGTGAATTGATGCCTCACCCCAATCTCCTTTGCTGATTGGACTCCAGCTCCTCAAAGATGAGCACCTTCCGAGCAGCTTGGCTGGGGCTGCCAAGGCTGGTGTGGTGGGATTATGGTGATTATTCTGTGGCACTGGCAGCCGGTGGCAACTGATAGCCTGGTTGACTCACTGCCTCACAATTAGACGTTAGGCTACCTTTAGGGAATTGTTTAACGGGTAAAAATTTACAATTTTTTCATTGTAAAGGAACAAAAGTCAAAGTAATTTAGAACCTCTCATTATTTTCTCATAATTCCTCATTTCACCGTTCTAATCTTGAAAATACTGTGGGCGAGCATACAACATTTGTTCTCACATAGTCTTGGGTGGTATGATTTCAGGTTGGAGGAAGAAACGCCCTATTTACTTTGTACTTGTGCTGCTGAGTTCACAAGGAAGCTGCACTCGCAATGTATCCTCAGGTACACAGTTTATTGTTTAGTTAATGTAATCTTGGCTTGTCATATGTGGTCTCAGTTTTCCAGTATACAGGTCGTTCAGTGTTGTCAGATTTCTGTACAAACATATATTGATAGGAGAGGAGAGGATACGATAGGAGCAAAAAATAAATTACCTAACCATTGTCTTTGTCTGACCTATCAGTCCATATTATCACTGTATTACCATATTATATTATCACCTGTCACATTTAATTGATTGCAAAACTGAGCTCTTATTTACACTGACCCTATGAAGTGGCTTGATTAACGGAAGAGGGAACAGGTTTTTCAGCCTGCTGTGTCAGTTTGTTAGAGGTCAGAGGTTCATACTCTCCATGTAGCATGGGGGTCCAAAGAGCTATTACCTGCTAGTGTTGCAGAAGTATGTCAGAAATGTATGTTGCTATGAAATATTATTCAATTAAGCTGCATGTGCTGCACTTCCTTCAATCCTGAGTTGCCCTCAGTTAAAGATGGATGCGTACATCCATTTATAAAGCTCTTACATTTGAGCATATACAGTGCATTATGATTAAATAAATAAATGTAAGTGGGCCACTATTTGATATCCATATCCTTTGCTATTGATTTGATTCAAAATTGTTTAAATTCTTAATGTGAAGAGGGTTATTCATGGTTATAATTGATGCATTTCCATATCTGCAAGGATAAAATGTTCAATTCTGAACTACAGCAACCTCTATGTTATGCATAAAAACATCTTGAGTAGCGGCTCTTCCGCCCAGGAAGGAGCATTGGATTGTATCATTCTTCACAGTGGTAAGCCAATGGATTCCATTACTGGTGTGTTACACATTTCTAACCGCAATTTTGCAAATACATTGTAAGGAACACAAAGTGCATGCAGAGTGAAGGCTGTGCAAGAAACAGCACTCACTCTCACCCCACAGCACTGGCATTGAGGCATTACCTTTGGGTTTGGAAGTAGAGGAGAAGCAGGATAGAGTCATGAGTAGAAGATAAAAGACACAATCAAATGTATCTGAATAACCTATTGTATACACCTATGACGTGTCACTCAGAAGAGGATTTGTAGTTTTCATCCTGAAGAAGGCAATATGTGCCAAACGTGAACAAGCCAGATGCATGGATATCTGTACACAACAATGTAGAACAGCGATGGTAATATACTGTAGTTCCACTGTAGAGAAAGCAACAGCTTTGCAGTACAGATTTGTTCAAGGTTGGCAACAGTTTGCATTATATGCAGTTTGAGTTGTATTTAATAAAACAGGTAAATTAAGGACACTTTTATTTATTATTATAAAATCTATCTTGAGGGCACACATGTGTACTGTAAATGAAGACACATGCAGTCAACATAGGAAGAGATGAAATTGTGTAATAGACACAAAGGAGCAGGTAAGCAGCAAAAACATCAAACAGGCAGAAATACAGTATCACAGAGGTGAACAAGGAAGAACATTTTTAATCAGTCAAGGAATAACAGCCTTCATATTTACATTGTGCAAGACAGATGGTTGTGGAAGCTCATATAATCAGCAGAGAGTTGATAAAACAAACGTAAAATCCGCTCAGTGAGGGAATTACTGAGGTGATTACCAATGAAGAACTGCATTAACTCTGAAAGCGCACTGTAGTCACGAACACCTCCATTGATTGGCACCGGCTGACATACATACACCAATCACATTCAAACAAATCACCAATCACATTCATTCACAAGGGGCAATGATGGGGGACAATGAGCCCATCTTTATAGTCTCACCAGCACTCGTTCTCTCACATGATCCCGCCCTGCTGGCTGCTGGTAATGCTTTGCTGCTGCCTGCTGCACACTAAATAGGTTGACTGATTTCTCTCCCTCCACCACCACATCTCCTCCAGTTCTTATTACCACACTAAGCGACCATATCGCTCACCTTGTGCATTCTGTATATCCCATATCTCAATGTCTTTTGGGTACTGTTCTGCATAGCCCTGTGCGGGTATTTGCACTCCCCGCTGAATCATACTCTGCTGCTAAGATTCACTGGGGAGCACCTTCAGGAGCAGAGCCTATTACGCCAAATATAATTTATGAGATAAATAGCCCCCTTCCCTCTATGTCTCTGACAGAATACCAAATATGCAAGAGAATGCCATATTTACTTTCTTTAAGGCAGAGATAACTCAGACGTTTTACAAGATTTCAATCTACAAGTCATCAGCACAGGTGAACAGAGGAATTCATGTTTCGGGAGACATCTGAATTATAATCCGTAAATTCGATTTTTTTGGTAGAGTCAATCCTCTGACATTTGTGAGTGAGTTTGAGCCAGTGGTCTTTACACCTGGTAGTTTATAAACAGAAGTGAATAGAGAGAACCCAAGCGGATCACTATGCATTTCAATGCAGTTACGCTATTTTAATCTTTAACATTGTTTACATATTGAGAGAGAAATTAATTCCAGTTACCTGGTGGATAAACTTGGCTTGTAAGTTTCGAGATTCCACCAGACACTTGGGTGGTGTTTTTTTTCGGAGATGGATTTTGCTTAGACACCCATTTTGACTGATACATATTCAGTGTATGATGAAATATTTGCATTTTCTTCACGCTGCAGCAGAGAAGCAAGAGGTTATGATTATATTGGTCTGTGTTTGCTTAGGGAAGAAATTTTGCTGTCTGGCCTTTTAAACTTAAATGCTTAAATATGCCCTTTGGATTCAGGACACTCTGCATGTTTTAGCTGCTCTTTTCCCTTCTTTGCGTTCGCTCCACAAAACATGCAGCCTCTAGAATTTTTTAATCAAGTAATGGCTGTGAAATTAGTTGGTAACATATGCAAATGCTAATGTAAGAATATGTTGATGTTCTGAACAGCAGCCTTGAGGATCTGCTTCATACATTCAGTTGATACAGTTTGGAGTTTATGGACTTGAATTTCCATTTAGGAAAAAAATCCTTTTAGTGGTGAGCTGCACAACAACATAGCAGAATGTACAATATGGTGGTAATGAAAATTCACTTGAGAAAGATTTAGAAAAGGAAAATATGCAGATTACCTAAATTACCCTCATCCCCCCAGTACCCCCAGTATGTTAAGTAACACTCTTTTTATTATGTATTTCCAAACAGACATGGCGGCATGGTCCATCTTAAAGCACTCTGTGTAGAATTTTTATTTTATTATTGCATCTCTCAATATATTGTGATTGCATAAGTTTTTGTTTTCAGGAGAAAATAGACCAGCCTGGTGAGGACTGGTGCAGTGTTTGTTTTGCTTTGAGTCCATTTATCACAGCATTTCTAGGTCAGATCCATGGCAGGCAGTGTGCACCACTGTCATACTACAACAGGGGACACCAAAGTCCTCCAAACAAAAGGACAAAATAGGTTGTTTGTTCCTGCCTTCATAAACGAAGGCTAGGGAAAGATCGCAGTCATGGTTAAAAGAAACTAACATTGACTGTTGGTAGGAAACAAGATGTGAAAAGCCGTCTGCCTTGTCAAAATGACATTTAAAATAAATTGCATTATTACATTCTCTGTGTCTGGTGGTCGTATAGGAATTTTTTTTCTTCCGTCATGCAAATGAACACAGTCAAGCCTCCAGAGTGGGAATTAAATTCAGTAAAAGGTACTATCTTTGAGTGTGGTTGAAAAGCAACGGGGAGACTTTAACTTGTTCTTTAACTTCCCGAATCTCTCTCTCCCTTTCTCAGCATGAGCAGGTGTGCAGACTGGGAATGGATAGATTCATTAGAAGTTTCTACAAACTTCCGGGGATGTAATTTGAAATATTCATCACAGTTTTAGAAGAAACTGTGAATGCTCTTAGTAATCTGGTTGTTTCCATATAGACTTCTCTTGAGGGAGATTCATTTCACATGACACAAACTTTTGTGGGATTGATTTATAAATTAAGTTTTAAACTAAACTCCTACCCGGAGTGAGTGTACAGATAGATGTTAGGCACCGCATACATTACAGGACATATCATGACACATGATGTTGAATGTTATACAAACACAGTGATATTCGATAGTGTAGTCTCATTTACTAATACAAGGTGTGACCCTAGCATCCATAATGCATCAAGTACAACTATACCCCAAGGCAGAAAACCCAACACTGCAGAGGAAGAGAACATCAAGACAGAACTCATGTGTCTTCTTACATCGTGGAAGTGCTTTCTCTCTGCTCGTGACATTAAACATCATCAACATTATCTTAACAGTAAACCCTTATATGTGAAATGTGTGTTTTTTGTTCTTTCATGTAAAATCTGAAAACAGTGCTGGACTACATGTGCTTACAGAGTATGTGAATTTATCATATGTTATTAAGTTCATGCAATATTTTTGTACCGTGCTAAGATGCATGTGTGAAACTGATGTTTTCATATTTGATGTATTACATTTCATTAGAGAACTGCATGGAGAACTTTATCACATGTGACATGTCACATGCCTATACATTAATTTGTTACACAAAACAATGTTTCTCGTGTGAAAAAAATCACATGAGATCATTTGCAAACATCTGAAATGCTATTCTAGTAACTTTACGGTAACCCTTACTATTTCACTTAAATGGATAAATAGAAAAATACTGAACATGATACTAAAATGAATACCATGAACTGTATATTTGATCTATACAGATCAGAATAAAATGTGTTTCTTTATACACTTGCTTTCACAATATTTTAAGACAAAAGATGATGAATAAAATAAAGACACAATTAAAGATCATACACTAGAAAAATGACCATGTTACTGACTTCATGCTGGTATTCATATGAATGATATGAATATTTATCTAAATCATAACCTTTGACTCCTCTGTCACTTAGATTGTTAATTACATTGGATGAGTTTACACAGTTAATTTGAAAAAAAAATGTAATTGTTGCCTCTCCTCCTTCTATAAAGAGGTCAGAGGTCAGGATCAGCTAAAAGGAGCTGGAGGGGGGCTCAGCGTTTTGCCAAACCATGCTTCAGCAGTGTCGAAGCTTGCTGTGATTGAGACTTAAAGCCTGATCCATCCACAGTCTCTCTAATTAATGGTGAGTAAGAGGCTCAATAAGGCAGGTTGTTGGTGATTTAGACAAGAATGATTCATCCATTATAATGACAGGAAATGTGAGTTGTGAAATTAAAGGAAAGTGATGGAGAGGGAGTGAGTTAGAAAGACACAGAATGATCAGTAGTAACCAAATAGAGAAAGTTAAATCATTTGCAGATGAATGTGGCTCACTTTCTTACTTTGGGCAAAATATTCTTTCATGCGAGTGTATGATTAATGTATACAGTCTGCTCCCAGTCTGCTTCCTGTGTCGTATATTACAAATGGGCTATAAGAGATCACAGATATATCTATAAAGCATCATAAATGATAAAGCTGCTCCCAGGGAAAGTGTTTCAATCTATATTCATAAGTCATTGTTTATTAGCTGCTGTGATTAAACAGGGATTTCTTTATAAATGGAAAAAAACATTTTATGTAATGTTCCACAGTATATCTTCATTTTTATATTATTGTACAGTTTTTTCTAATTTGATCTCATTCTATTTTATTTTAAATTTCTTCACATTTTTTATTGCGAAATTCTCTATTTTACATTTGTATTCTTGACTTGCTTTTTTACAGTACTTTCTTTTTAGTGTCTTTATTTTATATATCTGTATATATTTTTATTTTTCTCTACTATGCTTATGTATGCACCAATACACCAAAGCAAATTCCTTGTATGTGAAAACCTACTTGGCAATAAATCCAATTCTAATCCTGATTCTATCACAGGAATAGCAGATATAGTGGCTTTTTGCATGTGTGTCCACCCACTGTATCACAGTAAAGAAATGTCAAGTCAGTGAATTAGTCAGAAAAGGCCTGTATTATGTTAGCGGACTGAGATGCATTATTTTTGAGGAGGTCAAGAGGCCAAAAACGGGTGTGGATTATGAAAAATGGCCCTCCAGCTTTATTTTCTAGCTTTACAGTCTCAGTGAGAATTTTAGGTCTCAGTGAGGATATTAAGCTGTTCTTGTAAAACTCCCCTCCTTAAAATCCTACTCCTACAGCTCATTATTAATTGGATTTTAGATGTCTTTATTTGTTAAAATATTGTCCATACCTGTAATGTGGCTCATCTTGTAAATTCGAGAGTTACATTTCTGTCATTTGGGGGGGATTTTTCCTTTTTCCTTTCTGTGTATAATTTTTTGTGATTTCATGTTAACATTTTTTTCTTTTTGAAAGTGTTTAGCTAATTTCTATTTGGTTGATTAGCTGACCATGACATCAGCATGATGTTATCAATATTGTGCCTACATATACCTTGCACGATGGCTAGTTCGGGAGGTATAATCCAGTGTGCAGATGCTCTTTGCTTTTTTTCTTTACTAAGTCTACTTTCCTCCTCCCTTTGCTGAGCACTGCAAACCCACAGTATTTAGTGTAATTTAGTGTGACGTGACACAACTGTGTTTTTACCTGCTCCCTTATCACTCTAGGTCCTGCGGGACAGAGGAGGCCAAGAACAGTTCTGTGACCCAATTTCCCATCACTTTGGCTCCCATGTGGAATACTGAGTGAGAATGGGAGCTGAAATGACAAAGTTCAAAAGCTCAGTTTTAACTTCAGTATGGGTGGCAGATTTTTAAGCAGACCAATCAGAGAGAGAAAGAGAGAGAGAGTAGAATGAAAAAGAGGGAGACTGGATACTCAGGTTCCTCCTCTCATCCCAGAAATAGCAGGTGTTTGATTGCTGATGGGGCTTTTGGCCAGGCTGCTGATAAGCCATATAGTCTGCTCTTTAACCGAGTGTGAGGCTGTCTAACATAATAAGACAAAATAATGGAAATAGCAGCACAAAGATAGGTATATGGGCTGGGGTAGTGGGCTGTAATGGTCTGGGGTGCCTGTTCTGGCATGACTTTGGTCCACTGACACCATAGATAGATACCATAGACAATGTGGTCAGTGCTTTCCACTGCTAACACTGATTTTGATTGATCATCTCTGGCTTGCAGCATAAGGAAGGTGGTGAAAAATGCCATTTCAGCAGCCACTGCAAAAGATCCTCTGGCTCAGTGCAGTTTATATCTGATTCTGGAGCAGGTAGGCATATTAGAAGGAAGTGCTGTATGTTTTGAAAAAGGAACCTACACCCACATGCAAACAGAAGTCAAATGCACAGGATGTAACAAAAACATAACACTTTCACATCACATTCACATTCTGTGTGGGCAACATCGCTGTCTCATGTTTAAACCTTACAGGGAGAATTTTTGTTAGCTTGTAATGGGTTAATGTAATCCTGGAAGATGTTGATGTCTCCACAGACGAAATGCATAATGGCATGAAGGTGATGACTCAGAGCTGACAAAAGCAGTGTGAAAACTATTACTATTACAACCTTTTGCTTTTGAGACGATACTGTTTAATTTTGTTTTTCCTTCTCTGTTAAATCATCCTGAAATGGCATGATACAAAACATCGTGGTTGATTGCAGTTGATTTGAGGTGTAATGACTAAAATGTAATGACTAGGAATAATGCAGCGTGTTGCATTTGTCTTTATTTTTGTTTCTCTTAGTGTTCAAGCTGGGAACACACAAACAAACATTCCTAACCCACTGTGAAAACGCATTAAACGTTTAAGGAATGACTTTCACACATTACAGTCACAGACGTTCCCTTTAGAATTATGATGCAGCTCCGACTGCAGGATACATTTAGATTTGTCCAGATTATAGCCAGAAAAATCAAACTCGTCTTGTATGATAGTGGCACTTCTGACTGATCTGAGGCTCAGTGATGAAGCAAGAGAATGAACCCTTGACTTATGCTCACTTCAAGAG
This sequence comes from Maccullochella peelii, assembly GCA_002120245.1. NCBI lineage: Eukaryota > Metazoa > Chordata > Actinopteri > Centrarchiformes > Percichthyidae > Maccullochella > Maccullochella peelii. Next base: position 40,772 of record LKNJ01000731.1, read on the forward strand.
AACATAAGATGACTGTCTATGAGCTTCGCTATTTTTATAGACTAGATTTACTACATTTAATCATAAGTCATCTTGGACATTTTGGGGTGTAGTTGACATGAAAATAATGTTAATAACCAAATAATATAAAGCACAAGTTATACTTTCAAACAGCAGTTGTTGGACACAATAATAGAAGAGATATTGAAAATTAATTCGGTGTTTTATTTCATTCATACACCAAAACTGTGTGGACAAAGATTTGAAACAAGTTGGAATGGCAATAACCTGAGAATGTTAACATTATTAATTAAATAAACATCTTCAAATCTGTCTACAGTATTATTGTCATTTATTTAACTGTTCTCCTTTTCTTCTTAACTCGTTCACAACTAAGGTCTTAAAGTGACACTCCACCCAAAATCAATATTTTTGACTTGATATGTGGCTTTAAAATGTTTGTAACTTCTTTCCTCACTACCAACAGAATGAATACATAATGCTAAACATTGCATGATCCTATCACACTGCATTTCTACATTGTTGGGTGGTGTGCACTTTAATCTTGGATCAAATTTGATTGATGTTGTTAAAATGTATGAAACTGACCCCTTTTGACTCCCTCACTCTCATCTCTCTTTTCCTTCTTTTCCTCACTCTCATTTCCTTTTCTCTCTTTCCATCTCTAACTCTTCATCTTCCAGTCTCTTCTTCCCTCTCTTTTGAAAAAAAAAAATGAAAGCATCAGTTACCCTCATACAGTACATCATTTTGGGATATAAAAGGCTTCATTCTTTGTGGTGAATAGAGAGTGGAGATAGGAACAGGGCAGCCTTCCCAGTAGATGAAATAAAATGCTAAATGTTTGCATCATTTTAATTAAAATGACAACTCTGGCGTGGAACCCGGTTTTATCAGGAAGAAGCGCGCAGATTCAAAATAATGTAACAACAAAAAAGTGATTATGTGTTTGTGTTATCGCAAGCCATGTTCACTGCACACAGTAATTGTATTTTATGATTTTGTGCCACTGCACAGTCACAATTCCCCTTTCCAATGATGGCTTATGTTAGTAGTGTTTCGAAACACCCCACCAAGAACATTTTGGATTAGAGCAATATTGCCGCTGAGACTATTCTGACAAACTGATACCACATCGGGCATACTCTCACTGATACACACTCTCATTCACTCACTCACTCACTCACTCACTCTCTGCCAGACATGGGTGTCAGCCAAACAGTGCTATTTGCTGGAGCAGGACTGGCACTTCTCCAGACCATGGGGATAGCAGGCCTGGCAACGCAGATCACTGATGGACTCATTGAAGCGGTTCGCCAGCATGGACAGCTTGCTACCGTGACACAGAGAGCAGGGAGCGCAGCCTGAGCCGCCACAATGCTGGCAGCTGTCGGCCTCCTGGAGACAGAAGAAACACATTAGGGGAGAGAAGAGGAGGACATAGAGGAGGTGAGAGAGAGCAACTCTAAGGTTAAGCAAAGAGTAAAAAGGGGAGGAAGAGGTGGGAATGGGTGAGAAAGACAAGAAAGGTTGGGATAGAGATTGAAAAGGGAAGTTGGACAGTGATGGCAAAAGTTTGTCAGCCATATCAAACAATTGCTTTATGAAATGTATTTAAATGTAGTGTCAAATGCATCAGTAATCTATAATATACAATTTTACATTTAACTGTTTAAAAACTTGCAACACCTTTAGCCAGTTCATTAGCAGCAAACATTAACACAGCTATCTGGTTCAACTGGCCTGCCTACTGGCAAACACTGAACATATATTAACATATACATGTCATAAATGTCTTTGGTAAGTAGCTGTGTTGCAGGATTATGTACATTTTCACAGCCAGCTGTTCATTACTACAAAATGTACAATAACGAGCAGCTGCCTGTAGATTATCGACACAATGAGGGGTGGATAGTAACAGAAGATGTGCAATGAGGTCACATTTATATTTTTACAAACTACTGGATGTCTTAAATCAGCAGAAAATAGTTCTCAGTGAAATCTTTGCACAGCAAGGTCTGTGGATTTTCCTGAGTAACCAGGAAGTTATTGTTGATGAGGTTTCAAGTGCAAAACCAAACCAAATACTATTCACCTCTGACCCTTTAGGATTACCCTGTAGGAGTCCCAGAATAAACTAAATTGTGAGTAAATTGAGTGCCTCAGAAGAAGATGCTCTATAAATCTACAAATTGTGGCACAGAAGAAGTGTTTCTCAAATCCTATTTAGCAACTCCTTTCTCAAAAAGTAAAATAGAAAGTGAATGAATATAAGCCAGATATTATTGAGTTTGGAAAATCCTTTTGTTAAGACTACTGGTAACAATTTGAATCAGATAATCAGTAACCATTGGACCATCATTGCACCAACCCAACCAACACACTTACCCTACTAGCAAACGTTTTCAGCTGAAATGCACCACAAACAGCAAGTAAAGGTGTTCTCTTCTCTACTCTCACTTAATTTTATTCAGTTTAATATAATATAAATAATAAATAAAATAATTTAATTCAGTATGATCTCAGTATGGTCCATGATTGGCTAGCTGCGGAAAAGTCAACATGGCTGAGGTTCACAAGGCAAAGCTGCACACAAAGTTGATGCTTTGACTTACAGTTTTGCTGCATCTTGTGATATAGTGATATATTTGCCCACTATATTGTGATGATCAGCTGTTGTAGCAATTGTGAAATTTAGGTCCAGATTGGGTAAACAGTTGCAAAATGTAAACATATAATGTGCACATAAATCTAAGCCTGTGTTAGAAATAAGGAAAAGAAGACAGTGAAAAATTAACTACCTGGGAGTTTCTGCAACAAAGGCAAAGATGATAAGGAAAAGAAAGTAACAAAGAGGAGTGAGATTGTAAAATAATGAAAAAAAAAAAGCTGAGAATGAACTTTTTTATAGAGGCAGAGAAAATGAGAAAATAACGAGAGAGGTGAGAAAAGAATGGAGGGAGTGAGGGGAAGAGAACAGTAATCAGCCAAGGAGGTGAGAGGGAGGGGGTAATAGCGAGCTGGGTATCCTTGCAGGCTGGCAAGTGGCAGGCAAACGCTGCAAGGGCAGAGTAAAACTGTGGACTCAACAGTATCTGTTCACAGTTGACAGATAACACTAGGACAATGGGATGGTGGTTGTTGCAGTGGGAGGGGTCAGCAGGAAAAGAAAAGAGAAGGAGCGCAAATAAGGTGGCAGTTAAAAGGAAATACAGAGGAGATTGTGAGATGAGAATAAACACCCCTCTGTGAACAGTTACAAATTACAACAATATGGCTGGACAGATGATCCTGCAGTTATTCTCTTGAAAGCAAAGATAGAGTCAAGAAAGGATGGCTGTAGACATATGCAGAGAAGGAGAGAGGGGGAAAGAGGAGGAGAAGGACACGGTAAGAGTGAGAATACCAAGCCACACCACTGAGAATAATTTGGCCAAGGATCATTACCTTGGTCTTTGTGTCGCTGATCTGTTTCTCCTCCTTCTCCTCCCCGTCTGGTGTACAAAGAGCTTTAGCTCTCCTCTTGCTTCCCCTCTCCCTGGCCTTTGGGTATCCCTCCAAGTCCACAGGAGGCACTGTGTGGTGCCGCAACGCTTCGGGCTTCCTCGGTGGGGCTCTGATGATGCGCAGATTGCTGGTGTAGATGATTATCTTGCCGAAGTCCAACACTGAGGACTGAAGGAAAATGTCAGCTAATCCTACATCAATTAATATTAGCAACATCTGGTGTAACCTAAGGTTACGTCTTTTAATTAGCATCAACTTGCGTTACATATTTCCTACATTTTCCATTACAGCAACTTTGAGAGAACGTGCCCAAATTTAGCTGTGGGTTTTATGTGTGAGTGAGAAGAGGTTTTCTAGTTGAATGCAGCTGAAGAGTCACGCCCCTTGTGCGAAACACAACATGCATTAGCTGTGTGCTGGTCTACTGAGGCTTCTGGTGGTGGAGAAAAGGGAAATCCATCTTTTAACACAGATTTGATCCTGTATGACTATCTAGATTCTGGAGAGAAACCCTTGATTTACTAGCAAAAATAGAGGATCCATTGATATTTTAAAGTGTGTATTCCTTTATTTATTTATTCCATTTAACTCAAGTTGTATAATCTGCATGGGAGCGAAACAACCAGAGATTAAACGTATATCACTGGTAACTATTTTTTAACTTTCCATGAGCAAGGATGATGGATGCAGATGATGACCATCAAGTTGCAAAGTGGGAGGAGCTGCTGGTTCCATAAGTGTTTTCCCCATTCTGTATTACCATTTCAATTTTTTTTATTTCAATAAACAACATCCCACCATTAGCAACACATGTAACAGAATTTTAAGCTCTGTGATTAGATGTTTTTTACCAAAATGCACCTCGGGAGTCGTAGTTAACTTCTACCTTGAAGTGTTTATGTACACAAGCTTCTACCTACAACTTTTTATCGAAGAGTCAGATATTTTTTAACACAGTTGTTTATCTTTTGCACTGATGATTTAACTGCAAGAGAGAGCTCCGACTGTAAGTCACGTAATATTGTCTATGGGGAAAGTGAATCAGAAAAATGTATGTCTATGGGAAAACCAGGGGTGTCTGAAATAGCTGCATTGTTGATCATTACCAATGACTCAGTAATTACTTTGCTAATCCCTGACATTTCTGACTTTCCAAACTCATAGTTTCTGTTTTGGAACTTTTTTAAATTATCTGACAGGTTGCATTTTTTTAATTATTCAGAGAGAAAGCATTGAAGAAGGGAGGAACTCATTAGACCTTGTGCAATCCTTTCAATAATGCCCTAAAAGGAAACACTAAATCTAGATTAATGTTTTCCACTGATAAACGTGAAAAATACTGGCCTTGGTCACTAGGGCCAAGCGTGCCTTTGTTTAGAGGATAAAATAATGAAAGTGACACTAAGCCAGCAGGCGACCTCCCTCTCAGCCTGCTGCACTAATGAAGCCGCTGCCACAGCAGCTCAGTAACAGTGGCTTTTTCCTGTCACATAAACAATTTTGTAGCTGTTGTTGTTCCACTAATTGTTGTATAATTTTCACTGAGCAGCATGCAGTTGATGCTTTAATTACCCAAGGATTCTTGCCATTTTCTATTTTAAGTGTTGATTGCTTGTTATGTTCTAAAGATGTATGAATTCATTATTAAATTTAAAACTTTGCGTTGGCTGATAATTGTGTATGTGTTTTTTTTGGTGTGTCTGTTTTTCAGCATATGTACACTTGCAATGCTCTGCGGGGTTACCCAAACAGACGTTGCATAGTGATTATGCTCCAAAATTAGTAATTTAGCATTCAAAGGGTGTCAGAAACACAAAATCCTAATTTTAAGGTGTTAACTGACTTTTTCTGTAGGTGTTGTTTGAAACAGCAGACAATAATTCCAGACATAACTTTCCATAAATAAGTACATATGTTGAATTTACAATGTTTCTGGTGCTACAGTGCAATACCAGGCAGTAACAGCAGTACAGGAAAGATAAAATACATGAATCCAAGACGGTTCATGTACACAACACACGCCCACACAAACACCCACACACACACACATTTCTACACTCCCATTAAAGTATCATCGAGATGTAATGTTTTAGTTCTATTACCAAACTGTTGTTTATTTAGATTAAGTAAACTGTTGCCACGATGGACATTATAACCAACATTAAGCAAAATCTTATTATTTTCAATTCCAGTTCATTTAAGCTGTACTGGAGAATGAATTTAGACTATATAAACAGGTCTTAGTACTTTGACAAAACTGACACTGCTAGTGGGAAATCAAATCTAAGTTGAACTTATCAAAATGTATCAAAATCAAAAGCAGCAAGCAGCATTACTTACTGTGGCATCTCCCTCTGCTTCCTCAGTCTGGCCTGTAGCCGACTTGTAGCTTCCCATTCCTCTGTACACGTTTATTCTCTGGGCAATGAGCCCTGTTGGAGGATAGACACCTGGGCACAGAATAAAACATGTTGTCAGGATAGAATGAGAATTTGTACCAGAGATTTGACACTCAAGTCCCTGGTTTCATCCACAAACAGCACCTATTTCTTATACATTGATGTGCTTGTCTGAATTTATTTTTGGAAGTCACGGTAGACTCTGAGACAACAGCCAACAATGACGAATCGTAAGTAACCAGTTTACCTAACTAACTGTGACCACTGACGCTAGCTGTGTTAGCCAGCATAGCCAGCAATTACATTTACACTTAGGAATGAGCTACATTGTATTTTAGCTAGATTGCTAACTCTATCATCAATGTCTTATACAACTGGGTGAGAGAAAAAACATGTTTATTTGTATAGGCAGGATTCCCATATAGAAATGTATACACATCTTGTTGGTCTCCCTGGTTACCAGCTTGCATACTGTATAGCCCACACAAACAAACCTCAGTGCAGTCATGCATATAAAGTAAGACACAGTGGTACAGTATGTTACACAATAATAAAAACCCACCCTGTTGGTTCCCATGAGTATCCTGAAACCCACAGAGCTGTTCCACCTCCAGGTGGCTGGGAGGGATCTTGCGGTGAACGAAGCTGTGGGGGTATTTCTCCTCTGGACTGTCCAGCTCCTGACCGTCCTCATACACGTGCTTCAGCACCCGACCGCTGTAGGATGACGCCAACTTGAACCTCACCTGTGGTTTTGAGTTGAAGTTGGCATGTTTTTACTCCACTCCCTTAAAGGTTTAACATGCTGAAAAGATGCACTGGTATGTTTTGTACAGTGACTAATTTGCATAGCTTGCTGGCATAGTAAATAATATAAGTAGAAAAAAATGCTGTTTGATCAAACAAGAGGGGCACATACAAACATTTGCAGCATGTCAACATACAAGCTAACATCCTGTTTCATGCTCTCTCTCAGTTTGCCATTTGACAGATGCAAGCTGAGAACTATTCCTATCGAGCACACCAGCTTCAGCTAGTTGTGTGCTATAATGTAAAGTAATATGCCATTGATATTAAAGCAACTGCATAAAAAAAATGTTTAAACAGAAAGCTTGGCAATGACCTCAATATGTCTTTTACTCAACACAGTACATTTATAAAAGTACTTCAAAAGCCATGAATTTGAAAGAAAATGGTCCCGCAAAAAACTCACCTTTCTAGGCTTGGTGCCTTCATAGCGTTGATTCAGTTTTCTCTGGAGTTCCTCCATGGTGGCTGACTGAGGAGTGGACGCTGAGAGAGCGTCAGTCCACCCAAGAAGCTTCTTACCTGGGGTGAACTGACATCAGCTGGTCACTGTGGTGCCTGGTGTGGTGAAAGGATACACGGATAGATGGATGAAAGAATGGATATACAGCTTGATGGAGGCACAGGGTGGGTGAGAGCCTGACTGAAGAGCTGTATGTAAGGAGTGGGTGGATGACTAGATGGGATGAAGCTCTCTCTGTGTGTCCTGCCTCCTGAGTTAGACTGCACCTGCTGTTTTAAGGGACCACCTTTCTAGCTCCCAGTGCTAAATTATTCACAGCTAGATCGTGTGTACAAAAGCGTGGTTGAGAAACCAGAAGCTCCGTCATCAAATAATTATGATCACCAGAATAGAAGGTAGTTGGAGCACTGTGTGTTTGTGTGTGTAAGGGAGAGAAAGAGAGAGTGAGGCTGTGTGTGTGTGTGTGTGTGTGTGTGTGTGTAAGTTGTTAGATAGTTGTAAGACTGCCTGTCATTGGACTGGAGCCGAATGCATCAGAGTTGAAAAGTAAACATGACATTTGATGTTGATGTCTGTTGCTGTCATACTGAAAACCTTTACCAAAAGAAATCATGATTACTAAGTGTGCTTCTATGTATTGTTCATATGTGTGGTTGAATGTGTGTTTCTGTGTGTACTGGATGTGTCTGTGCAAGGTAAGTAGGCTAGTTCTTAATTGAGCACTAAAACGTCAGTGTTTTACTCAGTGTCTGACTCAGTAGAGTCTGATTCAGTCTCTTAAAAAGTCTAATATAAAGAATACCTGTCACAGTAGACCTCAGGTATGTAAAACATAAAAAATGTGTTTTTTTTACACACCTGAGAATGATTTTCTCCAGCAGACAATGTTCAGGGACCTCGTCTAGAATCTAAGAAGATTCAAAGACAAACCAAACAAATGCAAGTCCTTTAGCTAACACAGACAACTCATGAGAAAGTTACTTCGGTCCAGACATTAAACTGAGGTGAACCATACCAAAACTTATCTGTGTCTTGTGGATCTACCTCTGTGGGTTGCCATCATGTCTGGGGAAGATGCTTTCAAAAAACATTTAAAGTTTAAAGTTCAGCAAGTTTGATATTTGAAACATTTCCTCTTACAGCTCAAGTACTATATAGAATAATAAAAAATAACTAAGGTGGAAATCATAGATAGAATGAATGTAATACTTTTACTAAGTTTAAAAAAAATACTATTAAATTTACAGAAAGTTATTTTGAATTAAGGAAATATTTCTTTTTCCCATCCTAATCCTACAGTGTAATTACTTGAACTTATGAGTCATACAATAAGTGTTTTAACTAAATCACCATGTGCTAAGTGTTTCCCTGTCTAGTATAATGGCTTTAATTATTTGGTAAATTCCTTATTTTGTATTTTACTTGCAATTACCTACTGTGACTAATAGGAAGGTTTACCACACATTAGACAGAATGTAAAGACTCGTGGTGTGGTACAGTAATATTAAAGGATAGGTTCACATTTTTTCAAGTATGGCTTAAAATAATCTTCTCACTGTTAGTCACACTGTTAGTCACTTTAATGACTTTAATGGTTCCTCCTGTCCAAACTGACCATGAACAATTCAACTTTCAAAGCACTTTCATCTCCTCATTCTGTCCAAAAAATAAGTCCAAAGTTCAGCTCAAGCTAATAATAATAGGCTTCAACAGTCTGAGTTAGACAAGTCAAGTGCAGATCTTCCACGTTTCTCATCTTTGTAGTACCAAAGGCAGTAGTAAAAGCATAGGTGCTACTAATAACGTTAACAATGGCTCTGTTCTTTCAAGTGTCCCAGCAAGTCATGTGAGCCAGCATGCACAATACCAGGACCCTGAAACTGAAGCAGCTAAATGGAATACAGCCATCATTACATTCCTTATTTATGCCTGCTTTTCCTACTGTGACATGTCAAAATGTCTCCTGAAAAAAAGGCCTAGTAAGCAGCATCCAACTCTTTTTAATTGGTGCAGAATTCTTTCTCTCTTTTTTTGTCACATGAAATGCAACTACTAAAATCCCTCTTGTTTTTAAAATTCTAAATGCTGGTGGAATGCTGTCAGTGGATTAAACAAATGAACTACCAGCATGACCAGACATCTGTGGATCTTGTTGTAATTAAAGTAATTTACTTTCTCAGTGAGCTGTACATTAGCAGACTTAAGAATTTGGACTGTATTTTACAGTCAAATGAACCATGTCATGATATATTTTCTTTTGTAAATGGAAGTGCCTTAATATCTAACCCCTAACCCTATGTTAAACATGGTATGGAATCAGGGGTAACCCACTGTCCCAGTTTAGCATAATTTTATCACTAGTTCACTAGTTATCTATGAGTGCCAGCACTGAAGTCTGCATCACTTTCTCCTGAGTCAATGTGAGGTCACACCATGGCATCATGTGTCGGACATGTAGGTGTGTGTCTGTCAGGTGGTTTTGTGTTTGTGCGCGCCTGTGTAAATCTGTATGAATGTCCACTCCATAAATGCATACATACGGTACTTGAATCATTCCATTTACAGAGTTTTGCAAAGTGTTATTATCTATATTTTGATACTGCTGATGGCAGTGGCAACTTTTTCTTTTTTCTGTGTCTTCAAGAGGCCATTTTATAGAACAAACATTAATCTAACAAATGGATGCCGTTAACCCCATGCATGTCGAGATCAATCTCACAATTATCCTTACAGATGACTGTTATTAAGCTGAGAGTGAATGGATGGTTCAAAAAGAGAGAGAGGGAAAGAGAGAGAGGGAGAGGAGTGCGAGAAGACAGAGACCCCCTCTTGTCTCCTCCTTGACAGAGAGCCGGTTTAATCAGATTGCAGAAGAAGCAAGTACGGTCACTCAAGCAAGAAATTGTTTTGGGTGCATCGCAGTGGAGGAATCATTTAATGTGCTAGGATCGTTGCTGCTTTCGGTTTAAATGATTACCACTGTAAATCTGTCTCTCTGTGTCTTCACATTAACAGTTCATGTATATTCTATTATCCCCATTATCATCCCTAAACACAATATGCAATATGAGCTTCGGTGCTCAGGTACAGTAGATGTTCTCTGCTAGCTATAGATCTGCATCAAATCCATTTTCTGTGCTCTGGTGGTACAGATCAAAACAAAGAAATAATAGTTTTGGTTTCACTGCGCTGGTGATAATGCATTTGGACCCGAGCACGCAAGACAAGCCTCACTGAGCCACAAATTTAAACCCAAATGGAAGTATATTCTCTAGATGGCCTGATGCAACATCTACGTGCTAACTGTTGTGGATGTGTAAATTAGAATCGAAACTCTATGCTATATCCATGAACCAGGTATGAGCATGATGAGTGCAGGGCGCTCCTCGCTAAATCTTTTTCTAATCTACTTCTGGTCATCTTGGCCTGTGTAAAGGTAGATAGCATGCTCCCAGTTGTTTATGCCTCAAACCCTCCACAGCTACTGTACCACATGCTACCTTATCCTGGCATCAGTGGATGTTCATTATAGCAGTCGTTATGTGTTTATAGGAGCATGTGTGTGTTAAGTTTGATTATTTCCTCCCTAGGGTCCAAGAGTACCCTAAGGAGGTGTGTGTATCATACTTGGCAAGTCTCACTGTTAGGGCCTGGGGACAGCATACATCCTTGCCACCCATTTCTGTAATGTGCTCTCTGTTGTACTCTCCCTCTTCTCTCTAGCTCTGCCTTTCTCTCTGAACTTTTGCTTCTAAAATATATACTGAAATACTACTAAAATAAAAAAAAGGAAGGTGAAACTCTCACTTTTAAAAGACACCTACTCATTATTTTGCCTGTACTATTTCTGATACCCTTCCAAGGGGAATGGTATTGACTGACTCTCATATCAGCGGCACCTATTTTCAGGCAATAACGGAGCAGAGATCAGTCAGAAACCTGGCTTAAATTTCTCCATAGCGGTCATTATCATGAAGGAACATGGAAGCCAAATTTCTGGGGAAAGGTGGAATTACTCAGTGTCATACAAAGAGTTTCTAACGATGAACTGTCCCCTCAAGTCAGCAGCATTCACCACGAAAAAAGACAAGAGCTTTGTCACTTTAAATGGAAACCACTACTATTCTCCATCCTCTCTCTCTCTTTATCTTTCCATTTCAGCACCAAACTCACATTGTACTTTTTGAATCTCTTGCTCTCTTAATGGAGTGTGGGAGGAAGAAGGGAAAAAGACAGAGATGGAAGGAGAGAAAAAGTGAAAGGCTGGAATTAGAGATGGATGGCACTATGAGAGGGAACGAAGAGATAAGGGAGGAGCAATGACGATACAGAACGTAAAAGACCATATTTGTCTTAAATCATATTTGACACATAGACACTAATGTCACATCCTCTCTGAAGGTTACAGACAGAAAAAAGAGAAAAGATCAGCACCTCAGACAATAGATTAGGGCTGTGGTTCATCTAATTTACAAGTGTCTTTCTCACTATAGTTTTATTACCTCTGTTACAGCTACAACTGAATGGAATATAATTATCCATATTTTCTTCATAGGAAGGGCCCGAGTTTATAAGCTGTTTACAGATGATGATGCGAATAAGACCTTAACAATGAGACAGCTGAAAGTTCAATATGCTGTGTACAGACAAGTTTTTGTTTTCTCTTTTTCTTTAAATTGGGGTTGTATTTATGCAATAGGGAACATTCCACAAGTTCTCCAAATGTCCAAATTGTCAACACCCTCTAGAACAACACATAGAAACGTTTTCTAATCTGGCTTCTTTATCAGCAGGACACCATAAAAAAAATATATGGTTAGGTAAACATCGTAATTTAGGTAAGGAGACCTTCGTCATCATGGTTACAATAATAAACCCTTAATGCATGACAGTCATGCTTAAGAAAAAACAATGTTGACTGTCTGTTGGGAACAAGAAACAAACAGCAGTCTCCCATGTTAAAGTCCGAGGTCTTGTTGATCCACCCACCCTCCCTACGTGGACTTTGTCGCACTACAATAAATCATCTTACTTCCTCCTTTGCTCTCTTCATAATTTTTACTGTCTGAAAAGCAAATAATAAAGTAGAGAGATCATACATCATGCCATTATATATATATATATATATATATATATGTGTGTGTGTGTGTGTGTGTGTGTGTTTAAAAAACTGATACTGATACTGTATAAATTGTCAAGTTTACAAAGGGACTTAAATGATGTCAAAGAAGAAACCTTCAACACTGAATTAGATTAGACTGGCATCTAAAAAAAATCTGTTCCACAGAAGCAATGTTTTAAATAGAACTACTAATGCATTTAAATTTCATTATCTTAATTACATTGTCTATCAAATGATAAATGTTGCAAGTCACAGTCAAGTTAATATTTCATTGGGACCGATTTTCTACCTCATTTTAATTAGCTGTATGGTGATGGTGAAAACCCATGAAACCTATGCAGAAACGTGCCTACTACAGAGGCCTCCACCTGTGACATCTCCACCCCACTCCAATTTCATCTTCAGAAAAAAGCCCCTCTCAAAAAATGATGCATGACTGTCTCCACCAATGGCAATCCCAGAGAAAATTAGATTCAGGACAGTGGCAGGGGATTCAGTGGCAGGGAACTGGTAGGAATCAGCAGATACTCATACTATGCTTTGTATAAGTATGATTAAGTTATAAGGCACATTTGGAAATCTTCAAATGGCTTGCGATGTGACTGTAGTTACATTCTCTAAAACGCTGCGCACCGCAGATCGCAATCAAGTGTGCCCTGCCCAGTGCGTCAGTGGTGTGCCAAATGCACTTTTAGTATTTCCCTGGCCACCCGTGGTGGACTTGGATATGGGGTGAGAACAGAAAGAATACATTCATACAATCATACATTATTGGTGGCTGTGTTAGAGGCTGTGACAATCATGACCAATCACATACACTACCATGTACTGTTTTACAGGCAAAATGATTGCTGACAATCTGGAAAAGACATAGCTTTCTCCTTAATCTTCATATTACAACACAATGGTGTTAGTGGTAATTATCCACAAATAAATTGTGATTTTTAAAATAACATTCTTTTGTTTCTCGAAACACCACTGCAAAATGTAACCTGAACAATCTCTATCACATCATGTTGGTCATCAGACCCACATTTCTACCTGTACTTTAATTAAAGATACAGAGCTCCAGGTGACACTTTGGCAAGACTCGTTAAAAAGAAGATGACGCATTCAGCTGTTGCCACGGTTACCCAGTGTTTTGGATGGAGACACGGAGGAGGACTGGCAGGAACGGACGATCCTGAGGGAGTTCACTGAGTTTAAATTGATTTTCATGTTTTCATTATGTCAGTCTGTTGGTTTGCAGTAAAATCTTTGTCAAATAATTAATCAAAACGACAAGTTTTATGTGCACATAAGTACGGAAGTTTCTATGGTTATTTTGCAACAGTCTGGTGCTGTTTAATTTTTAACCACCGGATCTGCCTTGCATAATTGTGGCTTGACGGTGCGTTACATCACTCCAGTTAGAGACTGCAGTTGCAGATACAGTACCTGCTTCCATCACATGGCTGTAAAGAAAGTCACCAGAGTAACTGAACGCACTCATTTTTGGCAAGAGTGCAGTACGCTGCTGGATTGGCTTAGCATGCATGTTAGCATGCTAACATTTGCTGATTAGTACTAAACAAAAAGTATTGGAGCAATGAAAATTTACAGGTAAAGTGAAGGGATTGCCAAAGTCATTAGAATTCATACTTTGGGGACCATGAATATCTGTACACAATTTCATAGCAACCGAACAACATTGCCATCCTAGAGTCATGCCACTAGCATGGCTAAAAACATGAAATGCTCATTTGGGTATTTTTTCAAAGCAAACTAAAGGAACAGTGGGGTCATTGTAGCTAATTTGTGCATGGATTTTGAGATTTTGTGCATGGATTTTGAGTCAGATTGCCCTGACAACAGCTCCTACCCCACCTGACATCTGGAACTGATATGTGGACAACTCTGTCACCAAACTGCACTGCTCCAGTATCAACAGCTCCACCCAACAATAACCTCCACACCATCAAGTTCACGAGTGAACAGGAAGAAGGAAAATGGTAAGCTACCGTTCCTAGACACCTGTGTTCACATCAAGGCTGACGGGAGGATGAAGATGACAGTGTGCAGAAAAGCCACTAACATAGACCAGTACCTCAATTTTAACTCTAACCACCAAATTACATAATTAAAGCTCAGTGGTGAGGACCTGCCCACACAGAGCAGCTCCTACTAGTGAAGAGGAGGACAGAGAGAAAGAGGTGCACACAACTGGTACAAAGAATGGATAATGACAACCCCACCAAAAGCATGCCAGTGTGACTTCATTACACGGCTGGGCTGTCAGAACATCCAGCCAGAGTCCTAAAGACACAACGAATCAGCGCATATCACAAACACTTTAATCTCTGCTGCTACACCCTACAGACAACCTACAGGACACCCCCTGAGAGGAAAACTGCAGTTATGTATGACATCACATGTGACAGCTGTGGGGAACACCACATCAGTGAAACAGCAAGAGTCCTGGACAGGAGACTGAATGAATTAGAATTGACTTTGATCACGTGATGATAACTGAACCATCTCCATGACTGAGCAAACGGCATCTGCATTTTGTCAAATGAAACACTCAGTTTCCAAACAGAAAGAAGGGAGTTGTCTATCTAATCTATTTTTATCTTTCTTTCCAAACCACTGTGCAGTTGTCATGTCAAAATGTGTCATGCAAACTTGAAATAGGCAAATCTCCTTTATTTGCATAATAAAGGATGTCACAGGCGAATGCATAATTTATCATTGTTGAACATGGATATTGAGGTGTCACACTATTTCTGCAGGCCAGTGACTTGGGTTGTGATAGACTGGACAATTTTTGGAAGCAATACAAATTTGCAGTGAAGTATCTCTGAGTTGACATGTCCCTTAAACCACTTAGATAGTTCAAATTTAATCAGGCAGTACATTTAGGCAGTCAAAAGTCAATTTAAATATTTGAAATACCTTTTGAATAAAGGATCAGTGCAGAGGACCCTGTACAGTTTTACTGAACCAATTCCTTTATTATAGTTAAAAAAATACTTTCAATCAATGGAAATTTGATTATTTCTTAAAACAACAGTCCTACTCATGGTGCTCTTGTGGATGCAATCCATATGTATCCAGGAACACAGTTAAACCAAAAGGGATATTCAGAAGCTGAACAGACACAAGATATTAAAAAGAAACATGCAGAAAGCAAGAGTTACCAATCCAAGTGCGTAAGACAACAAAGCAAGATAAGGATGGATTGACTGAGAGACAAAGTGTGTACCATGTAAGTATAGTAAAACTTTATTTATAAAATAAACCAGGGTTGCAAAGTTCTTCACAGTTACCAAAAAGACAGAGGAATGATGGATGTAGGAATGGTTAGAGGAGAGAATTGGAGCTTTTAAAAGCCACCCTATTTACTAGTTTGAGAGTGATTTTGTCATTGGTCGTCATATGGGTAGCTAATTAGTCAACCGATGGCGTGCACAACTTCAGTGCTCTGCCTGAACTCGCACAATGCTCCGGCAGTTAATACTGTATCTAAGACGGCAATCTCTGGTATCAATTGTGCAGGTTGACAACATGTACTGGTGGTTAAAAAAATACCATGAACACCTGTGCTTTATCACTTCACCTTTGCTTTATCACATTCACCTACCATGAAGCAATAAAATTTAAGCATCATGGGCCTACCCACCAAACGAGAAAAGGACTCCAATAGCGGAACAGGAAAACGTTTTGGCTGATAACTATGGGCTAACTAACAATATTGATCCTTACAGCAACCTGAGCTGATTGAGCTGCACACAAGTCTCAACATGTCTGCAGTAGGGGAGGAAAGGACAAGGCAAGGTCAAGTTCTGCAAGGTGATGGCAAGACGATAGAGATACAGTTACCATTTTAATATTTTTTTCAGAAACTAGAATGTTTGATTTTCAACTGAATGTCAGTGTGTTCTTGTTTGTTTCCAAAAATAACTAAAGGAGTAAAAGAAACTGAGGCAGCATTTGGCTGCCTCAATTGCCATCTAATGGTTTTCTTGGCTTTAGAGGAGGCCCTCATTTCAAGAGGGTCTGGCTGTGTTGCAAAGACAGAAACAGCCATGGCAGATGTCACTCGAGAACAGGGAGTTTACTCGGGAGTGAAATCAAGTAAACAGACAATCCTTAATCCAATATAAACACAATGGTGGCCCACAAAAAGCTGAGGGAGTCCAGCACCACCAAATGCATAAATTGAAATACGAGAACAGATATCTGCATTTGTACGTATTTTGACAGAATGCCGTCAATAAATGCTTGTTTTGTCATGATGTACATTCATGGATGTTATGTCATGTTATGTATACTTAACAGAGGTTAAGAGGTCTGTTTCAAAGAGAATGTTTCACATCTGGATTGGGCTGCACCAGCTATTCCTAAATCCATTACTAAGTTCATACTCCTATCTTTCAAAGTTATGTGTTTTTAGTACATTACCCACTCCCTTTTTTACTATCCCTTATATTAATTTTGCACAAAATTATGTAACTTTATAGGAAGGCTGAGTTTCGACGAACAGCTGGAGCAACTGGCTCCTGATGAAGAGATCCACATAAGAAGAAGTGTAACACAATCAATGGGAAATCAAATGTCAGAAATTAATTAACTTAGATAATAAAATCTTCATAACTTTTGGAGATCCTGCTCTCTATTGCCATACATTACCTGCTGCAACAAGTCTGCAAAGTTCTTGAAATGTACCTAGTGATTATCCAATTTTTGCAAATGAATTCCCTGAGGTTTGTTTTTCACCCTCACTGTCTTTCCCAGTCTCTCTTCTCCCCTTTCCCATCCTGCATTATAATTGGTCTAATAATGGTGTAGATGACAGCCTGTGGCTGGGGCTCTGCACTCAGTGTATTCAGTCTAACCCAGTGCTTCAACCTGTCATAGATTTCCATTATTCATCATAGGGAGAACTCATAGTGCTCTCTCTGCAGGTTCCTTGTTCATTGATCACTTTTCTCTGTTTGCTGGCTGCCACAAGACCTCTACACACAATTCTGTTTCATTTTTTTTTATTTTCAGGAAAACATTAGAGATTAATAAAAAAAAACAGTGTGTGCATTTAGGGAGTACATTTTTCTTATTGAAAGAAGACATGATTGAGAATTTGTGCATCTGCACACAGGATTTGGTATTTTTCTAACTAAATTTGCAGAATTTAAAGCAAGTTCACTGCAAGATATGAAACTGTAACAAAAGCAAAAGCAGTCAGAGAAGAAAATATAGTCTGAATACTCTTCTTCCTGTCAGCTGCATTTCCCATTGGCTATTATAGGATCCAAACAAATCCACTGATGACCTTTAGGGGGATATCACTGTACATTTATAATAACATGAGCATGCACAATGGGATTATGTCAGAGAAATGACAAAATAACAAGCATCACCTCATATTTATTATAGCAGAGGCTGCTGAATTTTATCGCTGCAGGTTTTTTTCAGTTTCAACATCCACCGGAAACCTTACTTCACCTTCATAATCCTCAATATAAAATACAGAACAATACAAAAATACAGACGTACACACTAATCGAAAAGGGCAGGATTGAACACCGTATTAATTGTATTAATTGTCTTGTAATTCCTGTAAACATGTACGTCAATACTGAAAAATCATATATATGAGACACATTTCTCAAGCCTTGATGTGTTGGAGAAGAAGCAACAGAGAAAGAGAAACACTGTGGAGCTGGTAAGCCTCTGAACCACGACGCTTGACTGGTTAGAAGAGCGACAAAGCAGTGAGGCAAGCCGTTTGCTATTTTTTATACTCCTTGTCTGACTAAGTCTTTTGGTGTGCGCGTGTGTGTTTTGTGTGTGTGTGTGTGTGTGTGTGTGTGTGTGTGTGTGTGTGTGTGTGTGTGTGTGCGTGTGTGTGTGTGTGCCTTTCTTCCTCTTCTTGTAGCTAATGATTTTTTTTCTGCAAAACAAAAAGCAGCTTACCATCTCTTGGTTGGCTCTGTGGTCTGCTTGCACATTCTGTCTACTTAGCCTGTCCAAAAGACAGCCTGTCCAAATACAAAAGAACGACTGAATAAAATAATTCAGAAAGACCTACAACAACGAAACAGCAGCTAAAGTGAAACAAGTTTTGGTATGCCAAAAAGAACAATTCAAAAGCTACTGCGTGCCCGCTGAAAGCATAGTGGCAATATAACACTGAATAAAACAGTATATCACAAGTAATAGCTCACTACTACATTTTGACAATGCTACTGCAAACATACATGTAGTAAGCCCCCGACCCATGACTGTACAAGCATAGACTGGTGTGTTATGAGTAAATGTGTTGTGTAGTAATGAACTGTAGCATGTTATGCTACATGATACAATAGCTGCATTGTCTTTGATGGCTATTGAGGCTAACCCTTTTCTTTTCTTTCCTTGATTTCTTATTTGCCACATACAAATTCAATAAAGAACTGATCACAAAAACAAAACATGAAATTAAGTTCATGTTTTTGGAATTCCATAAGCATAATCAAAATGAGGTTAACAGGAGTGTAAGCAGGAGTGTGTATCCATCAGCTAATTATTTTAAGGACTAAATATGTTATAAGAATTTGCCTGTTTTTTGGAGCCTGGCCTGCTAAGGATGTAAGTTGGAACTGACACCTTCTCCTTTGTATACACTTCTTGACACTCTTCTTGACTTCATAGTACACACTCAAAGAGCTTCCATTTATCATCTTTCCAGTCCACTGATACATTTTGCCAGAACAGAGCTGAACACACTCATATAACACCACAGCGCATTATGTTGTCTCTTTTCTCTCTTTCCTGTCCAAACCTCCCCCCCCCACCCTGACCTCCATTTCTGCTCTCCTCCTCCCTTCAGTGGCCGATGTTTCTCTCTTCTCCTTCCTCTGAACCCGCGATTTGCCTGTCACACCCCCAAGGTCTCCTCTTTCTCCTCCCTTTCTTACTCAGTCTGTTCTATCTTTTTTGTACTCTCAGTAACACACAACTGTACTGCCTTCTTCTCACTTAGACATCCGATTTATTTCATACTCTGAGTCTTTCCTTTACAAAGCTGGGGCTTCCTGGGCCCAGATTGAGTATTGCACCAACCCCTCTCCTACACAAGTGGCTTCAATTACACATGCTTGTCTGCATGATTACCGCGCACAGATAGAGTATGACAGAAAGCCTTAGTGACAGAACACAACATGAAGGGGAAGAAGCAGCAGAGTGGGGGAGAAATTAAGGTAAGGCTGGTTGGATAATGAGTCAGAAAGAGATGGAGGATGGACCAAGAGAGAAATATTTGTCCTTGCGTTTGACAGTTACCTTTTCCAGTTGATGAGATTTCTGTCTCTGAAACTACGTTGACATGCGCTCTAATCAGACTGAGGCAATATTCTGATTATTATAGCCGTCAGATATCACCTTAACCAGATTATTTTATTTGCATTAATGTCTTAATCAGAGCTTATTGTTTCTGTCAATTACAGACCACCAACAGCACAACAGAAGACTGGCAGGGCATGTTGACTGTGCCGGACAACCTTTTTTTTTTCATGTCGTAATAATAGAAGAAAGCCATACTTATATGGAAACAATGATTTTCAATATCATTTACAGTGATTGCTTGTTTCATTTGGCCCATTCGCTCCAGAATAAATGGCACACTGCAGTATAGTAGTATCACTAGTACCAAGGGAAGCACTTCACTTAATACACTTCTATATAGTTTTTGACCACAAAAGGTGCAACTAATGCAGACAAAGTATAGTACCAGTTTTAAGTACAACTCTGACTTACCTGGAACAGAACCAGATGCATTGTAACCAATTTGGAATTAGACATAAGAATTCCACTGAAATACTGCTGCAAACTGTGTGCTATTAGGGAACAGTATGTCATCATTAGATATGCAGTATTCGTTGATTTTAAAATTACACTGAGAATTAGTGTACTAATTTCTCAAAAATGTTATAATTTTCAGACAGCGCTATTAACTTAATTTACTCAAATTGTGGAAAACGTGTTTGTCAATGATATGATATATTTTCCAAGGGATACATCAAGGGGATCGCAGTTCCCTATGCATAATATTGCCTTTCTATCATTATTTGTCAATTATGTCATTCAGACAGTAGGAGCCCCTATTCATTTGCTGTATTAAAATAATATTGATGCAAAGGCTGGCCTTTGGGTGGTGTTGACTTAATAATGTTTATGGTAATTTTTTGTTGGAAATGTTGTTTGAAATGGTAAAATACATCAAATATCACATATTCAACAAAGCACAGTTATAGAGAGGGGATCAGAAACAGCAAGGACTGACATTACATTTCATTAATAACACTGAAAATGTGGTTACTGAAGTAAAAACAAATACACCAGCTGTTTGGTTTTGGTTTGTGAGCAAATAAAAGGAAAAGAAGGGTGCCACGGACAGGTTAGGTGGTTGTACATAAGAAAACTGAGGCCTTTTCTATTATGTAGCTGTCTTACCAGCACGGCATCAGCGTGGGCTTTGATAATGGCAGCTGACACCAATACCAGTAAGACTACACGAGCAACTGTGTGTGTTGCAAGTTAGATCTATGGGTCATTCTTTATCAAAGTCAAAGTTTCACATACATGGTTCATATTCAAGTTTAACAAAATAACAATTTTGACACCCAAACAGGCACTGAAGCTGGTTATTATATACATTATATATACATTGGCCGTAAAAATCTCTTTAGGAAGTGTATTGTAACAAAACAGTCCAGTTGATTATTTCCCTAAAGTTTCCACCATGTTTTATCAGATGCTGAACTTCAGCTGAATCCACTTAAAACTATGTCAGATGACGTGTATTAGTGCCAGATGTGTGCACGTGTTTGCATGACTGTGTGCGTGTGTCTGTGTATCACCTACAGCCATATTCCACAGGGAATCTTTCAGCCACATTGAAGCAGCTGTTTTTTACATGTGTAGTGTGAGTGTGGAGTGAAAATCCTTTATGTTCAAACTGTTAGCTGCAGATTATTGGGATACACCCATAACACAGTGACTATGGGTTTACAAAGGGTGACCACAGATTGTTATTATTTGGGAAGTCGATTGCATGGTTTAAAAACTTGATACAAAATTCAGAAACAATTTACAGAATTTTTATTATGACCAGCAAGGTTATAGAAAGGCAGCATAAGAAGGTAAATGATTCACTTATACAGGTAACCATTCATCAATCATTCATTTTAGGAGTGGAACTGTTACAATGAAGTTGTTTTGTTTCATTTGTCTCATTTCAGTGTTAATATACATGATATTAATAACTTTATTTGTGTTGATCTCAAAAGTTCAAACTCTGCAAAACAAACCAGAAAATGTACATATCCTGGTATAATCGATAATGATTGATAATGAAGACGAGTATTCATTGAGGAATCTCATGTTTCCGAGAAACTAAACTGTCCACTTAAAGTTTACTGAGAAAGTCAAAATCAGAAAATGTTTTCTCTAAAACAAAAAAACATGGTGTGATCATGGGTTCAGAATCTGAGTCTGTACCGAAACTCAACGTCTCTGGTGGGATGAAGTGCTCCAAAGCCCAATCGATTGACGTCAGTATCGGGTATGTTCTCGTCAGGATTCTTCAGCTCAAACTCAAAGTAGATCAGCATGAGGAAAATAAACTGTTTCAGCTCATTCTTGGCAAAGAACCTCCCAGGACACATGGAGACACCTGCACCAAAGGGCATGTTGTAATACCTCACCTTCTTCCCTGCTTTGTAGAAATCAGTTTTCTTGCTCCCATCTGGATTCAGAAAGCGGTCATATTTGAAGGCATGTGGGTCAGGGTGGATCTCCGAATCATTATTGACACAACTGTAAGGAAAGACTGCCATTCTGTCGCCTTTGCGAATATGGTATTCACAACCATCGGTCATCTTGAAAGTCATATCCTGGAGCACTGCCCTGACGAGCAGTGGAGCAGAAATGAGTCGGAGGGTCTCTTCTACAGCACTATCCAGGATTGGCGTTTCCATCAGCATGTCACAGGTCAGGTTGATCAAGGGGCCACCACAAAGGACTTCCTGGCCAGATTCCTTCAGAACCTTTTCCACCTCCCCCGTCACAGCTGTCATGGCTTCAGGGTGCTTTATGAGGAAGAGGAGCACCCAGAATGCAGAAGGTCCTGTGTTGCCTTGGGAGACCCAAAGAAGCACAAGCATGTACCTGTCTATCATTGACTCCTTTATACCCAACTCCTTTCTGGCCTGCTGCATGTCCCACACCCAGTGACTGATGTTGTCCTTGGTCTTCATCTTCTGCATTGACAGGACACTCCATAAAAATGCCTTTATCCTCTCTGCCTCCATCTTTTCCCTCGGGGGCAGGACTCCATAAGCAAGATTGGGAAAGTGGTGGTCGTATTTACGGAACTCGTGAAATAAGGCTTCTGATTCAGCTTTGTCTTTCTCTTTGGCTTTCTCTACACTACCTTCAGACGTGTGTGACACATTGCCAAAAAGGGATAAGTAGCCAGCCCTAAAAATAATATTGTAGCTGTACATAAACAGGCTGTCTTCTCTCCAGGTCTTCTGATCTGCGGATGAGCCAATGTTCAGCAACATCACGTTCTGCAAATTAGACATCATGGCGTGTGTCAACACCTCCAGTCCAGCCCCCCTCAGGTGTTTGTGGGCGCTTGTCATGAGAATTTGTTTCTCATTCCCTGAAGATTTGTAACCAAAGACTCGGTGCACCAGGTTCCTGGCAAACATGTTGAAGTCTAGTTTTTCTGGACTCTCCTTAACAAATGCCCCCAGTGATAAAGGGTCCAGAACGAATGTGATGTAAAAGCCTCCCAAGTGTACTGTAAATATATCGCCATGCTTTTGCTTCATCCTCTCTAGAAACTTGATTGTGTCCTTGCGAAACTCTAAGACATGACCCAGCCAGGGAATGAGCCCCTTATCCAATGGGGGTTCTCCTGGTCGCCATTGTCGAAACACCCCCAGAAGGTACAGGCCGCCTATCAGAGATGCGAGAAAACCAAGACAGATTGGTAGCAGAAAAGTCATGACTGATTCCTCTTGCAGCCATAGAGTGATTTGTAGTGAAGGTCCAAATCTTGCATGATATATAGACTTTTGCTCCTCCCTTTGCTCATGAGATAAGTTTTACCACTCCAAGAATAACACTGTTAGAGTTAGATAATAATTAAACAAATAACTTTACACAATACACAATAATTCTACATGCATGTGATTGCATGTGACCAACCAACTCCTTGTTAAATTTCAGCTTTTTTCTACTGTTAGTGCTTAGAGATAAGAAGTTTCATTTTAAATTATGTTTGCGACAGGGACAGGGGATTGTTCTTATTATGAATCTCACTACCCTTTTGCTTGCTTATCATAAAATGCTCTTTTTCAGCAAAGCCATTTTTCACATTTACAAATTTACACTAATTTGTGAATCTTTCCAGTACAACCTGGAGCTGTTGGGTACCTTGACTTGCTTTTCTCTAAGACACGTTAACCGAGGGTAATGAGGGGCAAGCACTGCTCATTCACTTTCCCATTCAGATTAATCTTTTATATTAAGATTATGACAGCAATGCTGTAAATGATAAGGTTAGGTCTCATTTAAACTTTAACATGGATAGTCTTAAGGCCCAGAGAAGTCAACCAAGAAAGACACAACAAACAGTTAATATAGTTAAAAGTTCATGGTGAGAGAGTAGGCAGGGAAGATCAGGTAACTGCAGGGCAGGAGGGAATGGCTGGGTGTGAGAGTCAGGTGACTGGGTCAGGTGAAAAAGTGCAAAGGCACCTGGTGGATGGAAGGAGGATGGCAATGATGGCAAGAAAATGCATGCGCATGGGGGAAGAGAGAGGTGATGGAAGGGAAGGACAGAGAAGAAGGAGGTCGATGACGTAAACGCAATAAACGCACATTTCTAGGTAAATAGGTTGGAGACCAAACAAAAGCCGAAAGTAGAATGAATACCATTTGCCAGATGGCCAGAAACATGACTCCAACTCTGTGTAAACAAATGTAGCAAAAGTAATTCAAAAAAAGATACCCAACTTCCGGGCATTTTGATTGTGTGTGTGTCACCTACAACAATATTTCTCAGTAAATGTTTCAACCTACATCGAAGCAGCTGTTTTTTTACATGTGTAGTGTGAGTGTGGAGTTAAAGTATTTTATCTCCAAAATGTCAGCTTTTTATGCGTTTATGATTTTAAGTGGGTTGTGATTTTAAAACATGATTTTTTCCCAAAAATAGGAGTTGGAGTGCAATCCTTTCCCCATATAACAAGTAAGATGTTATTTTTACTGTATTGAAATGACTCATTATGTAGACTAAATATATTTTCGATGTTTGTTTCCAGCACTGTGAGAAAAATGGCTCAGTGCGTTGTAAAAAGCTATATATTCTGATTGTGTCTAGATGCTATGGTCCTGTATATCAGAGACAGAGAGACCAAAGGTGATGGATTATGTCATTATCCACAAACAGGTCTCTGCACCAAAATTTGTCATATCCTGACCTTGGCTGCCTTGCCATGTCACCAAACCCCCCCATATCTTCTGCTCTATTTTCCTACTCTTGTTCCTACTGTCCTGTTAGAAACAGAATAATATCTGACAGGAATGATAAAACATATACACATTATATATATTAATCCCTGTAGTGTAAGATTTTAATTTCAGTTAAACAAATCAGTATG
Organism: Maccullochella peelii; assembly: GCA_002120245.1. Classification (NCBI taxonomy): domain Eukaryota; kingdom Metazoa; phylum Chordata; class Actinopteri; order Centrarchiformes; family Percichthyidae; genus Maccullochella; species Maccullochella peelii. The sequence continues at coordinate 65,765 of LKNJ01000731.1, forward strand.
TAGTACTTGATGCAGAGCAGAATAATGCAATGAAGCCCAAAAGAAAAGAAAATTGGCATGCCGAAAATCTCTCTTCCAAACTCTTACATGACTTCATGTTTTAAATCAATTGCTCAATGTTAGGTTCTGGTTGGTAGTGGTAAGAGGTAGACCCAAACGCAGACATACTGGTAGGTTAATGACAAAAGGGTTTATTTATCCTTACTGTGGGTGGTGACAGGTAGACAGGTACAACGGAAACTTGTAAGTCCAAAAACACGGGAACACGTAACAACAGGAGCACAGCGTACAAAGGTAATCCAAATGATAATTCAGCAAAGAAGCATGAATTAACTCACAGACATGGAAAGAGGAATGAGCCACAAAAAAACCTGGCGCATGAAACATCTAACAGAGGGCAACAATCCGACAAAGCACAAAGGAAAGGCACAGGCATATATAGAGCAAGACACTGAGGAGGGAAACAGAAACAGGTGAGTGACAAGACACAGGTGAATACAATCAAGGGAGAAACAAGGGAGAAACACGGGAGAAAGAACACACAGGAACATGGACCAAGACCTTCAAAATAAGACTGGAACTAAAACCATAACAAGACCAGACCAAGATTAACTCAAAAACCAAGACAAGAATGCATGAACATAAAATGAACATAAAACAAGACTTTCAAAAACACCAGAATATAACACACACAACCAAAAACCCAGACAAATACCATAGACCCTAACAGGGATAACCCATGTTTATACTCACATTATATATATCCTGGATGTTCTAGCTAACTCTGTTCACTCTGATTTGCATTTTGTTTGGAAAAACAACAGAAAAAATAATACACAAGCAGCTGTACTTGTAAGAAAAATAACTGCACCATATTCATGATAATGTTTTATGCATCACACACCCCAGAAAGCATAGACTAATACATTGCTGTCTAACTTGCCCTTTTACTCAGCAGCCTAGTTTTAGCCAGGGCAGCTATAACTACTTAGATTCCCTTTTAAAGGGCTAATTAGGGTTAAACTGCTGCAGGGATGTGATCACGTTCAGGCAGAAAGAGAGCAGATAAGGATGCTCAAGGAGAGTTCGAAACGCACTATTTTAAGTTATTGATTTTTTTCCTTCGCAGGTGTTAGTGCTCATTTGAATGACCTTGCAGTGCTGTTAATATCAACATCCAAGCAGGGCGTACCCATCTACAGCTTGCAGATTTCCATGTATTTTAATTACTGGTTAAACAATTAGCCTTTTTTTTCCCTTTATGCCGCCCTTCTATTATCCCTTCCTCCCGACTTAATCTAATTCTTCGACCTTTCTTCTCCTCCATTTCTTATTCTTCACCCATCGTCTGTGGATATCTCTCTCAGCTTGGCATAGTGAGGGGAAAAGGTGGTTTCTTTGTAATAAATTACACGGCATTTCATGGAAGCATTAGTCTAAAATGCCTTGCAGTTCCAGGGAAAAATCCATATTTCTGGCATGGTTGTCTCCGGGTGCCACATTCTCACACCAAACCAGTCATTTGGTGCCACATTCTCTCCATTCAGCTACATTTGTCATGGACAGTGCAGCAGGTAGTGCAGTCTTGCAAGGCCAGACATATCAATATGTGTGTTTATGTGTACATCTGGAGTCAAATGTGGAGGGTTTTTTTAAATGACAAATATGGGTGGGAACAATAAAAGTCAAAAGTATGTCTTATATAATACCTTCTTATACAATAAGCAGGTATGTACATTGAAACAGCAATGTAATCATTCCTCTTGTCCATACTGGCTGTGAAGAAATCCCTTCCTAATGCGCTTCTAACTAACTTCATATAAATTTTGAAAATATTTACACACAGAATGAGGACTATAGATTTTGTTCCCCACCACTTACAACAGGAGGAATGATTACAGCAAGCACAACCTGTTTCAGTGTTCATATGGGCACCTGACTATTGTTTTGAGACATACTTGAAATATTAAGTTATCCTTTAAATAGCTTTCATATTCAAACATATGCATTCATTTTATTTTATTTCATGGTACTTTGCAACATGTTTAAGTAGTTACTGTGAACAGCAGTCCATTATTATTTCTGTGTGCTTTAAACGTACAATGTTGTCACCTTAAACTTTCTTTAGCATCTAAAATGAGAACAAATACTGCAGCAGTATCTCATGTAGTCAGCATTTTGCTAATCACAGAGACAAACACTTAGTTATCCGTTTCATTATGAGTCTTCCAGATCTGACCCGTACAGCAGTGCATCATTCAGCGCACATCATCATCTGCTCTCGTCATTTCAAAAATAACAACAAACAAGGCTACATAGAGTGAATGCCAGTCTGAACAGCTGACAGCTGTGGAATCAGGGAGGAGGGTGCTAAAAGGTCAACTCACTCTGGTACCAAACCAGAATTTGTCTTAAGACAGGTACTTTGTTCAAAGTATAAGTTCATTCACTGTATATTCACTCATCTGTATTTTCGCATAAACCCCAGCTGTGATGAGAAACAAGTTGTGTGAAGGAAGAAACTTTTGAAGACACTGTGTAGAATTTGAAACACAGAGAAAAGAAATCTCACCACAGGTCCATTTAGTACAGTTACTGTTACTGTACTGAGGCGGAGGAATTGAGCTCAACAATGCAAACATATCAATGCTTTAAATACACTAATATCCTAGTATTCTCACCTTCCTGTCTGTCATGTGTAATATCTGAGGAGCTCTATACACTTTGGCAATAAACTTTGTCATTTTATTTCCAGCATTTGATTTCACACTGAGTCTCTGTTCCTCTACCTGTCTGTGCCTCTCTCCTTGTCTTCTTTCTTTCTCATCCTTGCCTGCTCATCCCTTTTTACACATTGTTCCACCAGATGTCAACTTTGAAATGTCAACTTCCCCCCCCCCTTTCAGACTGTCAATGAATATCTGAGGCGAAGAGGAAGTGGAGCACATTGGTGGCTTCATTCTCCTTTCCCTTCTCATCTCTATTTTACATAAATATTTGTTTGTCTCTCTTTGTCTCTATCTTGCTGTCTTGCTATTTTTTATCACAGTCTTTCTTCCTTTCTTTTTTTGTCCTTTACTTAGTCTCTCTCTATATTCTTGTATAGCTCTCAGCTGTACTAATGAAAGGATGACTGATGTAGGTGTTGGCTGGGAGATGGAGCCTGTCATTTATTTTTCGGTTTTCTGCAGGGCTTGCCTGGGGCCCGACTCACCTCGACCACAGACAACGTCACCATGAGATCGCACATACACATACAGTACAAGACATTGCACCCATACATATGCACAAACGCACTACACACACACATACATACTGCTCCCGCCCTGCTGTTGCCACTGACAGACTGGTGTTTGCTGGTGTCCCAGGGAGTGGGAGTCAAAACAATACTGTGTAATTGAATCCCCATTGCCACTGGGTACCTCACTCCCTCTCTCTCATTGTGGCAACAGTCTTTCACAGGCAGTCTCTCTCTTGAAGGGTGTTTGTGTCTTAGCTTGTCTGTGTAAATATTCTTTTTTTTTTTTTTTTACCTAGCCCTGTGTCTTTTCTTCTACATGTCCTTCAGATTTTGTGTTCTTCAGTGTCTGGAGGCTACTTCTGTCAGCCTCCCTGTAGTGTTCCTTATACTATTTGCATGTGTGAATAGTATGGCACACATGCAAATATTATTAGTGTCTTGTATATGTCTGTGTATCCTCTGTGCACTGAATGACACCTCAACCAGTCATTCTCCTTCATGCCTCATTACTCTTCATTGTTTTCCTGTTCATTTGACTGACATGTCATCCTCAAAAGATGTTTGCATCGCCTAGGCACTCTAGATTGGACACACTTGTGCGATCCCAGCCTGGGCTGTGTTTGAAGAAAGACAGGCAGTTTGTTTCTGGTTTATTTATAACCTCCCACACTTGTTCACACTCTGGAGACTATGTTTTGATTAGACATCTCACACAGGGAGATCAGGGCCTCAGTAGTTGCACATTATCTTAAGTATTTGTTTTAATGTTCTCAGATTGGTGAGATGTGTCAAATCAGGACAAGTCAGATCATCTCTGAAAAGTTTTCCATTATAGAGAGAAAGTCTAAACTTGCTGTAATGTTTGTTGTTTATGGAACAGCACACCACATTGCACCGGGATAGAACATGCGTAATAAAATCAGCTGTCTTTGCAAATATTAATACATAGCTAACGATTTGTCAGCCACCACATAAACAGGCCGGATAGGACATCTTGTTCATCAGCATCACTCACTTCACTTTTAAATGTAATTGCCAAGGGAGATAATCCAGCTCATAGTCCCAGGATGCTGAAAGACATTGCTGAGCTTTATTAAAGGTTTTAGGAAATTTAATCCAAGGAAATGAATGTCATGTTAGTATTTTCATTAGGTTTTTAGCCACTCTAGTAGCATCGTTCTGGAGCTAGACCACTTTGGTCCAGGCTGAAATATCTTAAAGACTGAACGGATGGCCATGAAATTTTGTACAGACATTCATGGTCCCAGGGGATAAATCCTAATGACCATGGTGATCCCCTGCCTTTTCCTCTATTGCCCCCATGAGGCTCACGTTTGTGTTTTTGAGTGAAATGTCAATTGGATGGACTGCAGTAAAAGTTTACTCTAATAATGGAATCTAATTTGTGGTGCTCGCAGCATTGAAAAATAACAACAAAAAAACAACAGCATGTTTCATAGAGTCTCTGGATAATCGACAGACCTCATTGTGAAGAGTTTTCATTGGAACTACTTTCTACCAACTGAGCCAGTGAACCAAAATTTTACTGTAACTACCTCTTAAAGAACACGGTATTTAATATTTGAACATTTTGAGGCTCATAGGTTTATTGGGGGAGAGAGAAGAGTGAGAGATATGGACAGGTGAACAAGAACATCTTAAATTAACCCACCAACCTGTAAGGAAAATTCTCTGGTCATAACTCTAAGTGACAACTGTGACAAGCACACACACACTCATCTAGAGGTCTGTGATAAGGTAATCCATTTACTGGTGGGGGCTAGTATCCCGCTATCATGCTGAATGATGGAAACCAGCTTTCATCTTTCAACTCTCTCTGAGAACTCTCTCTCTCACACACATACACACACACATGCACACACATTTTATCATTTTCAAGGATTAATCAGCTTACGAGTATACACGTGGCGAGAAGAAAACTGAGCCCCACAGAGATAAGCAGCTGAATGTTTTTTGCTTGAGTCAGTAGGCAGGTGTAATGTTATTCAATCACAGATTCTCAAACAGTTCCTTGGTTTGAGATATCCTGTTCTAGTTTACTGTGATTATGTAGAATTACACTCAAATTCTCAATAGTTTCAAATATTATAGAGGTTAAACATCATTGAAGGACACTTTCAAATAAAAACAAAGCCAGGCTACTTCAGGTGTTTGGATACATTAATGTGGAATTTATTTATTGACTTTTTTTACTCAGAAAAGTTTCAGATTTGGAAAGACAGAACAGGGTCTTCTGACATTTAGTTTATTGTTGAAAGTCTTTGAATTAAGCCATGGTCCATCTGTCATTGTATGTGTGTGTGTGTGTGTGTGTGTGTGTGTGTCTTAATGAGCTCCACAGAGCTACTTGTTATTTTGATGTTTTATTCTATTGTTTATTCTATTGAAATCTAGAGCATTTGGCACCATGCACATTTCTTCTTTTTTTTGTGTTTGCTTTGTGTGTGTGTGTGTATAATGCATAGGCACTATATTTGTTGCTAATTAATTTTTTTGATGTTTTGGACATGGAAGCCGATTGATTTCCAGTTATAATCCCAGAGGAAATTCAAATCAACAAACAAGGACCTTATTCTGAAAAACACAGAAAAGGCAGCCTGCAGCTTGATCTCATGGTAATTCTTAGAAAATCTGAAATTCACAGTGTACTTAAATTAGTTAATAATTAAAGGGTACTTTTTGGCTTTAATCACATTTGACTCGATTAGAGTTTTAACCACATTTTGTGAAATGCACAAGATGTTCTGCTTGCTAGGGCATTTCACTCTGTCCTGTACATTGTTTCTTCATTTATGAACACTCGAAAGGCTACAAATTAACACCCTGTGCTTTCACTGGGGCTATGTGCCATTTAACAAGTGGTGGTCTTTCTCTGGAAAAAACATCTTTGTATATTTTCCACTATGTTGAAGCTACTGTTAAAACGAACAATTCAATATTGCGATATTCATGAATGTAACCACAAGGTTATACCACTGTGGCATATAGGAGAAACATTAGGTTTGGGGTTGAATACTGTAGAGAGACTGACATTTTGACATTACATGGAGGACGCGTCCTCAGCCATTAATTACAGTCTGTAGCATGGAAACAGGACTATTAATGGAACAATCAATCCATGTAAACACCCTAATTGGAGTGATGCCTTGCTCTGATTATTGGCCATAATCTGATTATTATGGGCATGTAAACATAGTCATTGTCTAGTTCCACTTCCCCTCATTCATTTTGCAATGCATGCTGTATGTAATTACATCTTTAAAATTGTCTTGAAATGAAGTACTGCACTAGCTAACAGTAACGCCCCAGATACACAGATAAGCTTGATCCACAGCACCACCACAGCTGAATGTTGAGGTTAATGCAGAAATGCCTTAAAAGGGCAGTTTCTCCAATGGTCACTAGAAGCTGATTTTTTTTTGATTTTTTAAAAAAATGTTTTTATCTGAAACCAAATTCAATCTAATAATAATAATAATAATAGAATACATTTCTTCCACAAGACTGGGGTACTCATTGGAAAACCTAACTTCATGTACTGTGTGTTTTGATTTTGAAACATTTTGAAAAGAATTGTTGGGTGGTCAGATAAACGGTTGTCCTGTACCGTTTAAACAAAGCTTTAGAGGTGTAAGTAGGTGTATTTCTGACAGAGCCAGGCTAGCTGTTTCCCCCTGATAAGAGTCTTTATGCTAAGCTAGGCTAATCTTCTCATCTAACTCTGGGCAAGACAGAGAATAACTATATTTCCCAAAATGTTGACCTATTCCTTATTGGCTGTTCACACTGACAGGGTGGAAAAGCAGAAAATATATACCTACCAGATACATTTACACTCACACATTTTTCATTTTGCTGATGTTTTAATCCAGAGTGACATAGAATGTGAATGACAGAATAACAATGGTTTGTTTATGTCATATGGGCCAGTAAGGAACACTGTACACCACCAAAAAAACTCAGAGACAGGGGGCAGAGAAGGACAGAGGATGGAGAAGATGAATCCCAAAGACTGCATCATTTGTTTTCACACTCACTCTCTTTTCCTCTCTGCACCATTGCAACTGCCTTCGCAATGCACACCTACACATTTTTCCACACTTACTAAGGCACTGCAGCCTTTTGACATGTAGTAATCACACACACACACACACACACACACACACACGCACACATTTGAGGTGCCAGATGAAAGAACACCTACATCAATGGCAAGACTGTGGAAGCGCGTGTGTCGTAGAGATAAAAGCATTATGCAACACATGCCAGCCTGTAACAACCTTTCATGTCATGTCAGCTATGAGGCACCCTACACACACACACATACAGTATACACATTTATAGGTCACGTAATATTAGGTTCATCTGTATGGAAAGACATAGAAGATGTACAGTACAGGGAAACTAATGTGACAGGGCTGACAGATTGAAAATGGCCTGTAGGAGGCTCCTTGGCCCAAAGGAAGATGATGGGCGACAGCATAGCGGATGCACTTTTTTGTGTCACACGCAAGAGATTTATGTATTAGAAAAGTCCAAAACAGATATATTTACTAAGACTAAATCATGATGTAACTAACGGATAATGTGGACTAAATAATAGCATGTTTGTTTACCGAGCAAAACCAAAGATCCATAAGTATGTAGCATAGCATAAATAAGCAGAGAGTGAGATTGACAGGTAGGCAGGCATGAAGCCAGACAGGTAATAAAAATTATTTATAATATAGATTATTAATGTTTTTATCAGTGAAGTCAATGACATGTAAAATTCATGAGGGTACTGCCACCGACACTATGCTGACTTGCTTGCTCAATAAGATGCCACTTAGGTCCTGGCCTACATGTTGACTGGCAGAGCTTTTTTTTTTTTAAACCTTTATTTATCTAAGTCAATGCAGCACACTTGACCCTTCTGAGCAAGCAGCCTTCTATTGTTGCCCACTAACATTACAGGATACAAGCCCCAGAGCTTAAAGTGAAGCATCATTCTGTCAGAGCTGCATGCCATCTACCCTCCTATGTCACATCAGCCAGCAGTAAATAGAGTGGATAATGAGCAGTACATCCCCTGGGACGTTAGGGCTTGTCTGCATTGACAGTTTCTTCCACTCTGTGCTGTGTTATGTGGTGCAACAATTTTTTTGAGTCATATTAATAAAATAAATTAAAAATGTGCCATACAAGTATAGTCATTTGCGAACACTGCAGCATTCTTTTACATTAACTTCAAGGTTTTGCAACTCTTTGAAAATACTGCTTTGATGTCATTTGCTGCCAGCTTACTTTAACAGATGCATTAATGAGTAGCAAACAAATTCTGAAATAATTTCCTGCACAATAAAAGTTTAAAGCTTATATAAATACCGTAAAAGCCTTCATATGTTGGTATGTTATATTCATAAATTATTTATAATGTGGGATGATCAACAAGTAGTTAAAAAAAATGTGTGGGACGAATTTGTGGGACATTTTGGGATACACGCTTATTTGCTTTCTTTCTGAGAGTAGCACTCTCATGTCTGTGCGTTACAAATGGAGATGGAGCCAGGAAGTGATTAGCTTAGCCTGGCTTAGCTTAGCATAAAGACTGGAAGCACGTTTAAACCACACACAAACAGAATTGTAAAAACGACAAGTTGTGGTTTTACACAGAGACTCCAGGAAGTCATTGCCACGTATATTTCCCAAAATATCGAATTATTCTTTTAAAAAAGATTAAGTACATGAGATAAAATCACCCACCAAACTCTAAAAATATATGATATATAAAGGAGTTGGGCTTGCATTTGGATCGCGGACAACTTCAGTCCACTTGGATTTATATCCAACAAATCCTCATCTGTGTGTGGGATATTGGACCATCTTCATAGGGCAAAAAAAGTCTTGGTCTATTTGGAATGAAGGAGGAATAATTCTAGTTCACAGATTTAAAATAATTATGTTTACATGTGGTGACTGGGGAGGCATGAAGGACACTCACCATCACTCTGGTGTTTATAAAATCATAGTTTTTAACCAATTGTTTATCAGCATGTGTGGGGATAATATTATCAGCTCGGCGTATGCAAACATCCACCTGGCTCTCTAAAATGGTTTGAAGTTCTTTAACCATTATGCAGAATAATCAGATATATCACAGCTGGCAGACAGTGTGAAGATCTAAATGTGTCGCGTGGGAAATAGATGACTCATCAGACCACATTACTGTTTTTCATTGTTCGTGGGTTCAGGTTTACCCATCTCACATCCATGGATGGATTCCTGAACGGGCCTACCAGTCACAGAGCAGACGTCCTTGGGGTCAAGGGGCCCCTACAAGCAAGAGTCTCTGTAAGATGTGACTGTTATTAAGATTTCTCACAGTGAAATGGTAAAAAGTCCTTCTGGCAAACTGAGGGAATGACCTAAACATTCACTTTGAAGTTGTCATGAGAAAGAAGCCATCATGACACCTTCAAAGGGAGTGTTTATCCCCTAAGGTTTTCTGCTGGACGTACTGACATCATGCAATGTGGGTCTATCCAAGTCTGTAGGGAGAAATCAAAAAAGTGATCACACAGTTGCAGTAGAAGGAGGCATTTTACGCATTGCTGCCCAAGGACCCATCATTATATAATCCACACTCACATCAAAATATTCATGTTCTTGCAAGAGGAAGATTCAAAAACCAGTGGTACAGTGAGCATTTGGGTTTCGGTATTGGAACTCCACAGGAGCTTAAAGAAATTACACGTCTACAAGAAGAGCAAGAAATGTATAAATCCTGGCACAACTGTGAGTATTAAAAGGATATATGCAGGTGAGAAAGAATAAATCAAGAAAACACCTGATTTAGCATGTGCCTTCTTGGGGAGTTCAAACAAGAATGAGTGACACTCTTGACATTCAACAGAGAGGCACTGCTGTTTGAACACCCTGAAAACACTATAACACACACACACACATATATATATATATATATATATACAGGCCATGGATTGTCACACTCCATTTTGTTTTTTATATTTTTCCAATTTCCTTGAGCTCCAGTCAGAGAAACTGAGAAATTTTGCACAGTCTGTGTTGAGGTTGTGCTCTTGTGGTGTTAGGAATGTATCCTGATTATTTGTGACTTGCATGTCCTGACTTTGTAAATGTGTTTTGGGGATTTTTCTGACTGTGGCAAATGTTCCATGGTTTTTGAGTCTGCACTCCTTGCACAGTAAAGATTTTTCTGTGAGAAACCCATTTGACCTCTTTTGACCTCTGTTTCTTGCCTCATATTGCTTCAGCTCACTTATAAATGTGGTCACATCAGACCTCCTTTGAAGATGACATGTACCTCTAATTGAAATTAAACTTTCAAAGTTTTCAAAGTTAAATTCTTTATCCATTGGGTGTTTCTGTTTAGTTATATAAAAACTGTTTTAACATTTAGTTATGATGTACAAATCCATTCTTCACCTCTGGATAGGGTGTCCAAATTTAACATATGTGACCAATACTTTGCAAATATTGATTAGTATTGTATTGAATTAATCATCAACTGGTTTAATGTTTTCAAAGCATTACTTTTTCTAATACAACCATATATTCACTATGATCCATGACCAAATGGTAAACATAGCCCATATTTGTTTATTTTAATTAATGCTAAAGGGGGGAAAAAGCATCTGCTGTGTTTTCTAGTTCTGGCAACTGCCACTGTTTAATAACCTCAAAGGACGCACAGCTTATAGTGTGAAAACATGAGCCTCCCTTTTCTTGTCATTCAAGAAATGTAAGGATAAATTCTTTAGCAGTGAGGAATATAGTCCTGCTGAGGAACAAAAACTACTCTCTAGTATTATAATCCCTGTGTATGACATTGGTTTTTGAAGTCAAATCATTTCTACAATGAAATTCTGTTGTCATCTGTAAAAATAAAAAAAAATCTATAAAACTGCCTGCTTAGTCTGAGGAGCGGAGTAATGCCAACAAATTCCAAGCTTCCATCTTCACACACACACACACACACACACAACCCAAAACAAGACTCACAACTCCAATCAGTAGCAGAGCACACAGACTGCTGTACAAACTGCCAAGGCTTCTAGCTGCAGGCTAACCAGCAGCTGAATGCCACCCACCCCCCACCCCTTCATAAGAGTATCAGAGAGAAAGTGATATGAAGAAAGAGTGCGAGGAAGTGTGTGCGTGTTATGTAAACCCCAGGTGGGGCTTGTTGTCCTGGATAGAAGTATCACCAGGGGGACGACTGCTCCAGCTTAGCAGGTCTCTCCGCACCTCTCTCTTTCCTCCCTTTTTTCACAAACAGACATCTGCATGAGCCAGGAAGAGAAGAAAAAGAGACATAAATAAGAAGGCAATGAAGGAAAGGTGAAAGGAGGAGAAGAGATGAGATTATTGAGGGGAAAGAAAGGGGGGATGGAGGGAAGGCAAGAATGAAAAAGACAATCAAGAGGAAACACATGCAGGAGGTAGAGACAACGTATCTGCTGAATGGAGAGATGGAGAAGGGAAGCGAAATGCATGAAAATACGTGTCAGAAATGTTAGTGTGTAGTTTGGGAAAGCACAAACACTCCACCTTTAGCTCGTTGTTATTCAGTCACGTGTGCAACTTGGGAGGGAATGATCTATTTTTCCCCAGTGCTGTGTTTTGTATAAAATCTGTTTACTGGTGGTTTCTCTGTGCCAGTAACAATCATGGGAAGAGCCTTTCTAGATGCATCTACATATATCACATACATTTCCACACACACCCCCACACACACAAACACATCTCCCTGAGGGGCTGTTGTCGATAACAGCCTGTGCTTTACACCTGATGCATCTGTGGGGATAGTCATCTTCGTGCTGAAACAGCAGGAAAGAACATCAGCAGAGACATTTTATGGTCCCTGTCTGACTCCTGACTTAGGATGGGCTTCACTGTTCCAGATCTCGACCTCTACTACTGCTGTGGAAATCCCAACCTGACCCCAGATCAGACTGCTTTCACCTGTTGGGAATAGAAAACAGACAGCAGGGGGGAAGGGGGGCAGATCTGGGGCAACACTGCCCTCTAATGGTTCAGGCATGGATGTGTATGTGGTAGAGATGACGTAAGGCAAGGCTGTGTTAGTGTGTGTGGTGATATAGTAAATGTACAAGGTGTATATGTGTTTGGGGTTTAACTGTGAGTACATGCAAAGGTTACAGTATTCATTTGATATTTTTAGTTTTGTTCCGTGAAACAGCAGTAAATCATACATGTGAGATAATTAAAGGGTCAGTTCATCCAAAATTAGGAGAAATGCGTGAACTGACCCTTTAAAACTAGAAATTTGCTTACCTTGACACTAGCCATAAGTCATGCATTGCATACCGCTGAGGCAGGGAAAAACTGACTTTAATGGGAGCTTGGGAAAGTTGTTGGAAAATAGCTAAATGCCCCTTGTAGTGACAGCCACTACTTTGGAAGGAGCAGTTAAGAACAGCAGCTCCATATGTAGGTAAGTGAAAAAAAACCATCTGCAAATATAGATATTATGTCTGAAAGACATTTTGAGGGTATTTGATTTGCAAAGCAAATAGATTTCCAATTTACCAACCCAATTTATAGCTATTGATGCTGAAGCAATAACATTTGGTCATTGCGCAGGGAGGGAAAGATGTTACAGTGCCTGAAGGCAGCTCTGCTCGAGGCAGATTCTGCTCACTAACAACCCCCAGTAGGCAGAGAGCAATGGCGCTGCAGGGAGATTTATCCATCCAGAGCTGCTCAGGAAACACTGGAGCCCAATGCAAACATTATACAGATATCGCTGACCTTATGACCACTGTGGTCATCTGGAACTTATGTTACAGATGTCATAAAAAAAATTTTTTTTTACTTCAACGTGTAAGTGAGGACTGAAAATAAAGCGACAGAACTTTACAATCTTGTAAAATCTAGTTGTTGTTTACAAGATTGCAGGGATGGTTGCTATTGTAGCTTATACTGGGTAGTTTTACTGATTAACATGGTTAGATTATGTGCCAGTATGCTATATTTTGTGAACATGTGTGTGCTGGCAATTTGCTGTTTGCTGGTGTTTCTTTGATGTGCACGGGTACACAGTAGTAAGATATGGGCCATTCTTGGTCTCCTGTTTGGAGTGTGTAGGTGAAATCCCCCATGATGCAAAGCAAAGTGGTGTTTTCTCTTTAAAGCTAGCAGCATTTCTAGGCATGCACACCACCTCTCTGTGGATCACCTCTGCATAAGAGGCCTTATTCTGTCATTCTGATACTTTATCAGTCTTTACTTGAGTGACACTGTTGGTCAAGCACGAGGACTTTCCGATATACTCAAAACCAACAACAAAATAATCAGATAAGAGAGAAATGTACACATATGAAGAATTGCAATGATTTAAAAATATTTATTTTCATTCAGCAGATTAACTCCTTGAAATGTGCAGTGTACTGTATGTAAAATATGATTCGATTTTATTATTCACATCTCTCTCCTTTTTCACACCAAACCCATTTTCCCTCTTTCCCCATTTCATTTGAAGCAGCTGCCAGGTGGGGGACCACATCTGTAAGAGTTAACAAATTACACATTTGCCCTTTGAGGACCTATCTGCTTTGTGTATGAATAACATTTTCCATATTCGTTCTTGCTGATTGCCATTTTGGGTTCAGGGAACCACAGTAATCAGGACTGGTTTAATAATATGATTGAATGCCTGAGGTGAACCAAGGAGGATAAAAGAACATCACAAATATGGAAATAGGCTTTATTATCATCATAGACTGTACTTGAACTGTTGACTGTAATCTGAGCTACACTGTGGCCTGTTTGCCGGTTAATCAGACAAGTGGTTCTGCATACTGAATGGACTCACACACTCGTTTCATCCCACACTCTGAAATAAATAAAACAACTCTCAAAAGTATTGATACTTGGATACTAAACCAAATGACTAGTTAGATCAAACTGAACTGATGCTGAAGCTTTTCTATTCTTCTCTGGCTTTATTTGAATTTAGTTTTAAATACGATGTTGAAAATGTGATTTATTAGTCTGATTTGTAGATATTGTCCCTAATGTTGAATTATGTCCTCATTGCACAATTTGTGCCTCAAGGTCTAGAAAGCTTTATGTTTCCTCACTTCACCTTCACTTCATGTCTAGGGCGGACTGAACAACATAATGTGTCTGGTGCCCTTTGGCATTCAAGGCAAAATTTAAGGTTCAGTTCACCCAAATAACTTTTCTAACTTAATTTGTACTACTTTTTATCGAACAATGTGTCCCAATGAACTGCTGTCAGCAAGCTTCATTGAATATCCAGATCACAAGGGACATAGTTTTTGGAAAGAGACGTTGCTTCTGAGTTTTTCAAATTTAAATTTTCATTGTTTTTGAGCATCACAAACAAAGTTCCAGTTACTTCCATTATATTGGGGTGGCCGCAGAAGTTTTGGAGGCTGATATTTCAAATGCATGCCACTGGTGGATACTGACCTTTTAAAGAAATCTCTCAATGATGTTATCATGTCTATATGTATATTTGATTATGGCCGTATCCTGATTAAGATTACAAACTTGGACTATTGCCTTTTTTCGGTTAAGATAGAATTAATTGCGTGCATTTAAACATATTCAGATTTTGAAAAAGTTGGTTAGTTTTTGAAAGTTTCTGGTGTCTGACAGAGTTGTGCCAGATGTTTAGTGCTGTTTGTGTTGACAGTGACAGCTACTGAAACCAAATAAGCGTGTGTCTTGCCACCTGCTTTTCACCCAACTCAAAATGTAGTTGATGCCTCTGCAAGAAAAGCAGAATATTGTTACCAAGTTTATTCATAATATCCTCTCTAAACAGAAGTCCAACAGCAGTTTAAAGTTAGGTTTCAGTTTAAGTTATTTGCCCTACATTGGTTCAGACCTTACAGCTTTTTGCTGTTTATGCTATTAATCAAAGTTTGTCCTTTCCAGTCTTCTTTGAATGTTGTAGGATAGGCTTGATTTATTTGCCAAGGCATTCTCAGGAGCATTTAAACATAAGTTCAAAGTTTATAATATTGATTATTCGTGCTATTCATATGAGTAATCTCAGTTGGCCCTCACCAGTCTCTGATGCATTGTAAAAAGACAGGCTTCATTTACTGTCTAGAGTTTCTTCAGGAGCATTCAACAGCAGTGGACACATGATACGTCTGTGTCTTCATCCTCCGCTTCATCTCTCTTATCATCTGACATACAGCCAGAGGGTAACAGCAATACACTGTGGTCCAGTCCTCACACACATTGCCCTGTGGATAAACATGCAGGCAGCAGGAACACGCCCAGAACCATGTACATGAAAAGACATAAAAACATAATCACAGAAATTCCCTCGCACAACTTAAAGTGAACCTATGAGTGCATTTAGTAACACATAGAATAATGTTTTTGAATTGATTATCTACTTTCCTGGTAGCCATCGGTTTCCATTTACTGTGGAGTCTTAAAACTTGCTTGAGAAATCACCAAACTAGACATTTTGTTGCCTTTCTTTTTTTAAAGGTACCTTATGGATATGTGGTAATGGTATTATGAGCAGGAACCATTTTGTAAAGACTACCTGTTGGTGTGTTCAAGGACACTTTAACAAGCAGCACAAATCTTCACTTCCTATTGACAAATATGTTTTTGCATGTGAATACACACACTCACCCGTATCTTGTACCGCTCCCTGATCCCAACTCGTATGGCAAAAGTGGATCCTGGTAGCAGAGGGATGCACAGACACTCGCCATATTGGTGAGCTAAACTCAGGTCTAAACAGCAAGGCACCAGGGCCCCGAGAATACCTGCAAGCACAGGGCAGCACAGTGTCTGCGTGAGTAATGTGTGTGTGCTTGTGACAGACAAAAATCCCATTTAAATTTTTCTGTCAGATGCAAGACTGAACTAATGAATGATGATTCATTGGTTCTAACATAAAATTAATTTTATAGAAATATCAAGTTAAAAACATAATTATACAAAGAATAAGAGTGTCATGAAGTTCTGATTGGTGTGCAAGAGCCCTGTGCTTATGAGAAAACAGTTTCAGGCTGTGGTTTCATGTTACATGTAGTCTTGTCTCCACAGATGTCAAACAGGCCAGTGCTCCAGCCTCCTCCCGTCTGTGTGATGGTGGTGATGGTTGTCGTGGTGACGCCAAGACCAGGCTGTGTGAGCACTGGGTCTGTCGCTGCAGGCACATTGTTTGACCTCAAGTTATCTTCACTTCCTGTGGTGAAGCCCCCCACTTCCTCCTCTTGAAACGCTGATGCTGAGTCTTTGATGACTGACAGTGCTGGTCTGAAATTAGATTTTTAATGAATCTGTCTTCAGATAGATGGTTGATAAATTCACCACGGCTTGTCAAGACTCTAACATATGATGATACTCAACTGCAGGCTTAATGTTAAAGGACAAATTAGCAAATTATTCTGTTTTGCTTTCCTGTAAGCATGAATTCAAGTAATTTCATTCATTCAGCTTATTTCATTTTCCTAGAGCAGCATGTTTTGTACTCAGCTGGCCTCCTCTATGCAATTTTAGCAGCACTTCACCACAATTACACTAATATTCTACTAATATTATTCTACCACTGTATGCGATACAGCAAATTGCAGTGAAGTCTCAATCAAAATAAGATGAAAATTTATAGGAAAGAGTGCAAAAACAGTCAACTGTTCTTGTTTGTCTTATAATTTATGAAAGATACATACAAGAAAGCAAAGATTAAGAGGAAACACAGCAACATAAAAAAGCAGAATAAGATAAGTGAGCCATTTGTTGCAATTCCATTGTGCTCAGTGGTGACAACACTGTGTACCGGTAGGGACAAAAAAAAAAATCCCACTTACTGGTGTGTGACTGTCATCTGCTCCATGACTTGAAGCTACTGGCATCCAGAGAGGGGTGAGGCAAGGAGGTGAAAGAGGAGTGGGTGAGCAAGGAGTCAGCAGGAATGAGTAGTTGGAGGGGGTGCAGAGTGACACTTCCTCAGTGAGAGGGTGTGTGTCGGAGCAGATAAACCAGCAGTCGGATGGCTCGGCCAGAAGCTGTGTGACAGAGATAAGTCTTGTAGTTGTCTTCTGTCTGAGACTTATACAGCAAATGCAAAGAGGGCAGATACACATCAGGGCGCATTAACATGAATGTCTGGCACAAAATAATCAGATGTGAATGCATGTACTTAACCCAAACATACCAGCAGGTCAGAACAGGCTGAAATCTTGTAAAAAGTAGCTATTTATTTACATGGTTAGTCTACTTGTAGAGTAACAGAGATAGGCCTACACTTTAGGCCTACATCTAAAACATGTGCACAAACATGAGAAATTAAGTAAAGACAAACAAATGAATTTCATTTTTAACATTACGGATGTCAAACATAAGGTCAAACACAAGAAATCAATTCTAACAGTTTGTTTGACCCATGACATTTATTGTTTCTATTAACAAACGTACAGTTACACTTACCCTTAAGGAAGACTCGTACAGTGAAGAGCTGGGAAGTGAAAGATGCATTTTAAAATAAACACCTGTGGTTCATGTTTAGAGGGGCTTGTCTGCATTCATGCATTTCCTGTGCTCTGACATTGACCTTTAAATTTAGTCTGATATATGTATGTGTGTGTGAAATAGAGAAGTAAGGGGAGGTTTACGTGGTGGAAGGACATATAGTGAAACTATCATGGGTTAGGAGACTCAGACAGTTCACATACATGCACACTGGGTCTTAATCCAAAATTGGGAGACACATGTAGTAGCTTACATGAAAAGTAGGACGTTTTTTCACTTGGTTTAGCTCCTTTTCATAATGATGAAAATGTGGCATTAATTCTTAGACTTAGTATGCGTCACAGAAAGTAGCATCAAAAAGGATTACAGTTGTATACGGTCTTTGGGATGAAAAGTGAATGTACGAGCCAAATCCCTGGAATAGCACTGAAACTGAGAGATGATTGAAAAGTATATTTCGTGCTACAAATAAAAATATTGTTGCTTAAATTTTGGTATACATTTGTAGCTTAAAATGTAGTCATGAACCAAACCATACTGAAACATGAGGCCTCATCAATCTTTTTTCATGTACCATGTCAGTTTTAGAATATTTTGTTTCAGCTCTTCGTGCAGTTACCTTTAGGTTAAGGAAAAGCGCGACATTTTGATAAACGCTTTTCCTGCCCTAAGCTAACGCTAGATGACTATTGCTTGACCGGTTGCTAGGCAACCAGCGGAGACGCCAGGAAGTTACTGGTCCAGAGTCCGACCAAAAATAGTACGTTACATAACCGCGCGAAAAAGGGCTGATTTTTGTTTTTACACTTCGGTTTTTCCACGGATTAAACAAACGAAATACAACGTGTTATGTAGTGAATTTAAGAGATGATGGTAGGCAGATTTTTTTTTATTTTTTATCATTGGACAGAGCCATTGCTAGCTGTTTCCACGTTTCCAGTCTTTGTGCTAAGCTAAGTTGGCCGGCTGCTGGTAATGTAGGATCTGTCACTAGCCTAAAGTCCTAAAGGTGTGAGTCCTATCAATCTTCTCATGTAATACTCAGCAAAAAAACAATAAACAAGCCTATATTTTTCTAAATTATTTACTTTTCCTTTCTTGACCCGAATGATAACAAGGTACATTTTATTTTAGCTAAAATTTTATTTATTTAGTCAAGTGAAGAAGTTTATTAGCTATGTCCTTTGTATACCCACTCCACTTGTGCACATCGTCCTCATCAGAAGACTGCTCATGTTGCAACATTATCGTCACCATCTCCACCAAAACCATGAACCACTCTTGAGATGAGTTTTATTCTTGTGGGGAACAGCCGTCTTATTTATGTCCTTCGAAGAAATAAAATAGCATGGAGAGGGGGGAGAGAGACAGAGAAACAAGGAGGTTGAATATTTCATAGGTTTTATTATTTCTCTGGAAAAGCACAAGTCAGGCAAGCACCATCCACAGCTAGAAAATAGGAAAGCTGTCTGACAGGCTGACAAAACATGAGGGAATGATATGCCTCACCTTCGATGTATAAAACAGCACAGCAGACACATTACCATCTATATGAAAACAACAGGCGTTCAGGAGGATGCAGGAGTCGTCTCACAATGTAATAACATAAAATAAGTGATTGGCCAGCAACAAAACAGGACATGGTGGTAGAGGTTTGTTTTCTGCTTTTAGAAAAAAGAAAAAAAAAAACTTTATTATAAGTTTCATTATACTGATTATTTATTGTGCGTCATAGCAAACAGAAAAAAGTGTGTCCCATAGATAAAAATTACGAGATTAAACTTTAATAGACAATGAAAAGACAGAACACAATACAAATTATGGTGTTGTCCTCCCATGCCAAATCCTTAAGGGATAATAACAAAATTGTAAATGTTTACACAACATTAAAGAACCTAATTTAAATACCAAAGACCCAATAGAATTTTATCAGTGGGTTATAAAGACCCTGAACCATCTCTGTTTCAGCCAGACCAAACCCAGATCTAAATGTACTGCAATTGTGTTTTTTTCTTTTAAAAGGAAGATAGAAGCAAACTTTTCCAGTCCCATTAATTTCAGCTATTCCCTTAGGTCGCATTCAGCAGTGAAAAAGGTGCAAAACGGGGAGAACCTGTATATATGTCAAATCTAACAGCATGTGCAGTAGGAAATTGTGCAGTACAGAAACATAAATTATAAAACATACATATACTTTTGAGTCCTGTTTTATGGCTTTGAGTCAAAATGACCCATTTTATTCTAACATTTCATGATGCACTTGAACTTTTCACATATGATTCACTGCTTAATGTGCCCCTGTGTGTGTGTGTGGGAGGGAGAGAGAGAGAGAGAGAGAGAGAGAGAGAGAGAGAGAATGTTACTTTAATGAACCAGATAAACCAGACTGTCCCCTATGTCCACAGTGAGGCCGTTGTCCGCCAGAGTGACCCTCTTCTCTTCCAGATTGATGTTGAACACAGATTTGTTGGAGATGGGCAGTTTGCCCTGTTCCTCATGTCCCAGGACAGGCACCCGGCGAGGCCCCAGCACGGGGTCCTCGTACCTCATCAACTTCACTCTGGACAGATCTGGTGGAGGGGAGGGAGGCAGGGTCAGAGGTGAGGTGAGGTGAGAGAGACAGACAGAGACAAAAGAGGGAGGAAGAGAGAAAGGGATGAAGGGAATGCACAATAAGAGGGAAAGTGGTGGAGGTGAGACAAGGGAGGGATGAACCAATGGCAGGGAAAGAGTGCAGAGAAGGATAGAAGGTAAACAGGGAAAGTGATGGAGGAAGAAGTCATAGACAGAAAGGAGAACAGACTGCAGAGCAAACTGGCTCACATATTGAAATGCTCTTACATGAACTAATGCACTTTTTTTCAAATCTGCCAGCACCTTCAAAAATATAACACTTAAATCATAAAAAGGCAACAGGGAGCAGCTGAGAAGCAAGCACTCTGAGAAGGCAGAGTGTTTGGTGTTACAGTCTGAGTGGAATACTTTCTCTGGTGCTGGTTGTGCTAATGGCAGAATGGTAGAGATATTTGCCTTTATTGTTTTTACCAGTATAGAATGGGTATAAATTGTCAACACATAAACCACATAGCTTGGCTTTGGATATAATGACGGTTAAAGCCAAATGTGGATGGATATTGCACACCATAACTGCATTTATGTAAAGACCTGCTGCCTGTCGAACAAAGAATTTTGTATATTTACAGGCCCATTTTGGGTTCCTAACCATAATTTATGAATGTCTGCTGAATATACATTTATCTTACTAACCTTTGATGAGTCTGTTGACCTTGGCTAGTCTACGGATGATGCTGTCCCTGCTGTCCCCCTGTCTGATGTCAACCTTTGTAGAAAACAGGCCGTTGGATGGCTGAGGGTTGACCAGGGAAACACACACTCCAGGCTGCGGACACAAATGCACAAACGCACATTTTAATTGTCGATTTGAGTCTACAACAAACAATTTGTTCATCAGGGACACACAAACACTCCTGCAGAAGGGATGCACACAGTCAAAATAAGCACCTACAGAAACAGACACGCACAAAACATGAACAAACTGCAAATATGCAAGCACAAAAAAATGTAGGTCATAAAAGCTGATAAACAGAAGACTGAAAAGGAAGCTTACATCTGTACTCTAACACACACACACACACACACACACACACACACACACACACACACACACACCTCAGAGCAGCCAGCACACAGCCAAAAGAATTTACCTCCGATCTGAAAACACTGAACGGTTTCCCTGGGCAACAGTCCTCCTTCACTTTGTCGTCAGCCTCAGATGCGAACAGGATGTCTATTTGTTCCAACTGTAGAGGAGGAACGATGTGGAAAAGAACGATAATTAGCTGATCAGTCCACCACCAAATAGTGTGTATACAGGTGTGTTTGGTATGCAGACTGGCAAACGCTGGTGGTGTTAACCAGGCTCCTGCAGTAATCAGAGACGTAACTCCTGGCTTTACACTAATCTGTCACACATTCCCAATCAGGGATGGCATTTCAGTTTGAGATTGTACTGAGTAACAGGATTGTAGAGTAGTTAAGAACAAGTATCAAAATGCAGGTAGAAACTTCACAGACCACATCTGCAGCATAAACCAATTCTCCGCTGACCATCCTTATAAAACAGACACTTTTCAAGCCTATAGTGTTTTTCTGAAAAGACAGATTTAAGGTGGAGTATACTTTCAGATCACTATTCATAGTGTTAGATTGTGATACATCATCCTTTTTTTCAGTCCTACATGATACAGCATATTTCTGTATCATTTTGTCTTTTGTGTAGCAGCTTATTTTTAGCTATGATCTATCAGAAACATGGGAATTGGATTCAGGGTATTAGTTTGACGTAGATTATGTGCAATTCTCCTTTTCTGTGGTTAAATCTGTGCTAGTTTCACAAAAGTATCTTTGGGACTTGGGTTTTACTTTTGACTTGGCAAAGCTTCTGTGCAGACAAAAGAATTATGGGCTTTCCTGATTGACAACTGAGCTCAGGATTGTCTCAACTGACTTTTGCAGAAGCAGTGAAACTCAGCTTTAAAGCTGAGGTATTTCTGAGAAAACCAAAATGCTGCAACTGCATGTTACAGCTTGACATTCATGTAAAGACAAACAGAACCTAATCAAGTGAACTTGTTCAGTTTGTTGCTCACATTTGAGAGGATCCTAGGCTATAAAATACTGTTAGAGCTGAATTGATTTTTTTGGGGTTGTCTAACCTCAGTAAATTTTGTATTACATCACCAGCTTTGTTTAACTCTGGGCTCTCAAAAATGTAGACCCTGTTAGGCGTGTTTTGGCTAGGACAGATACTTTTTGAGTAGGTTAGCCTCAAATGTCTTCATGACTGATTTTAGGAGTGTTGGACCACAAAAGATACCTCTAGAGAATTGGTTAAGTAGACCAAGTTCTCCATCAGAACTGCGCGCTCATCAAACTCCAGCTCAAGATCCAAGACCCTGGACCCATTCTTCTCCAGGTTCTCCTACGGAACACAAAGCAGAACCCAAATAATCAGATCAAGCATACAATTCAAGCGTGACTGATGGACATGAATTAATAAATAATCTGAACTCTCTTGAGGAATAAACAGGAAGTTAACATTCAGTTTCAATTTGCTAAATATTCTGACAAGCCAGCAGAAGAATTAGAAGAATTGGAGGAAATGCAATATTTCATCCACCTACTGAAGAAATCAGGTTTTAGTTTATAATTCAGCATTATGCAGAAAGTTCATTGTTATGCTGATGCCAAAACAAACCATCAAACAAGGAGAGCTGGGAGAGAAAACAACTTGAAAGCTGAAAGACCAGCTTGAGAGACGAACACAAAGCTCATGATGATTATTTATTAGTTTCATTCTGTTTGATCACTGCAGTGAAACAGCAACACCTGAACAAAGCCCTGGGCACCTGGGGGACATGACAACCACAATTTTAATAAGCATCGTGCTTCTGATCATTTATTAGCAACTTGACCTTAAGTGTATATATATATATATATATATAACACTGTTTTTTTTCATTTTTACCTTCCCGTCATGCCCAGATGTATTCAGTGAAGGCTGCTATGTGATAGGAGGGAATAAGAATTGTGCACAAAGACATATAGACCTGCAGCCAAGTTGTTGATGAAAAAACAAAAATCAATGTTTTATGAATGTAGCAAACAAACTTAGGAACAAGCTGAGACAGCCTGTCAAAAGTGTGTTTTGTACTCTTTCAATCAATAAACACATTTAACTCTGCAGACCAAGTATTCCTGAAATTTCATTCTGTTACTTACTGTTGTTCAAACTGTTTCATCATATTGGCTACATTTTTGTCATTGTTCCACACAAAGAGGAATTAAAAAAAAAACAGCTTGTGAAGATGCAGCCTCTAATCATTCAACAGACTTTAGACCAATCAGAAGCAGAGCTATGCGCAATAACGAAACATAAGCCACCTTACAGACAAGTTGAGTAAACAGCTTCTTAGGCTGTAAACAAACTCGAACATTGCAGAGAAAAACACAAAAAAGAACTATGTGGGCAAATGTGTAGAGTGCTGGCATTAAATTCAATATTTATAATTTAAAAAAAATAATCATAGTATACATTGATTTATTGCCCATGTTCGAGGTATAAAAGGGTGGAGAGGGGACAGGTTGTGGCATTACACAGACACACAAACGCTTCTACACTGTCACCCCTACTTCCTCCAGATTTACCTTGATCATGGCTACAAAAGGCATGACTCTCTTCATGTATTTCTTCAGTTCAGGCAGGGCTCCCAACTCGCTCGCTATCACTTTGTTGTCTGGAAGGGCCCCGTTGTTGCTCTGGACAGACACCAAGAAAAAAAGACAGGTAAGACACGCAGACAAATAGGAACAGACACAGAGAGTTGTACTGTGTAGCTGACAGAAAACACAGCCTAACATTTCGTGAGCATTTATGACACAAGCGTTACGTGTTTCAGTGCATCACTACGCTATGGACCCCTGTACTTTTGCATAGAGCACATGTAAAAGATTACAGCTGTGTATGAATGTTAGGTTGTGCATTTGTTTCTCACCTTGTAGTGCTTGCCTAGCAGGGATAAGGCACTGTGCTGCCATGGAGGGTAGCTCTTGGCAACGTAGATGCTGCAGTGGGAGGGCTTGGCTGGGGGTTTTGAGTCACCTTTCTGTTGGAGGAAAAACAGCATAAAAAAGGAGCATCAATGGGAAGCAAACACTGTGTTTGGATTATTCAAGAAGCAAGCGGTTTTGTGTGTGTGAGATCTTCCACAATGTAGATGGGAATCTGTGAACTAATTTTATGTGACAGCTGTCAAGTCTACTCCTGTACTGTATGTGTGCCTGTGTGAGTCTTGATGTGACCACTATAAATTAAACATTATGAAAATTAGATGAAGTTATGCTTAAACATATTGTGCAAAGAAAAAAAACATTTTATCTTTACAGTGGCCATGCTATTGCAGAAAAGTTCCATATCTCCAATTTTGGTGTTATTCATGTTACTTGGACTGAAGGTGTACATTGCATTGTGTTGGCGAAGGAAGTTGACAGGTCACATAAAGAACATGATACTTCTGGAAATCAATCAATAATCACTGACTTTTATTTGTTTATCAAATAAATTTTAAAATATAGACTTTTATATGGAGGTAAAAAAAGATATGGTCAAAAAATGAACAAGTGCGTTACATTCATTCTTTATTGGAAGCTTGGATTTTTCCTAGAATGCCTTTGTTTTATTTTTCAGTGGAACATTTTTCAGTACCAATACAACTGTATTTCTTTTCTTTTGCTTTTTTTGTGTTTCAATGCCAATATTTCCTTTTTCAGTAGAGTTTTTTTTTTTTGCTTTCAATGCCACATTTTATTTTCAATGCCAAAATCTAAAGTCACTGTCCTGGCTCCATACTTTTGCACATTCACAACATCATATGATGTGTCTTGTAAAATGATGGTCACATGGCCTTTGATGGCTCCAGCCAGGGAGAGGGCCGGGTTAGAGACTTATTTGCCAACAAAATCTACCTGCGTCCTATACATACATGTATGAAAACATATTCATAATAATAAGACAGCCCCTTTCTCCTCTTTTCCCCATCATCCCTTCATCTTGCCTCCATGCCAACAAAACATTTGCAGCAAATCAATAACAGTGGGCTGGAAGCCTGAGATATCAGACATCTCAAATCTTGTCAATAGTTGTTTTGCTTTTCTCCCAGCTGCCTACAGCTGTTAACACACAACAGGGTAACTTCCCTGCTGTGAACACAACACAGACTTAAATCTTCAAGTGTATCTAAAGGAGTAGTCATATAGCCCAATATGACAAATAACAAATTTGCCTCAAGAGGCTTCTGTACAGCATATGACACCCTCTATATTTGGACCCTCAATGTACAGGGTGCCGTGGCGGAGAAAAGGGGAGACAACATCAATAATCTACAAATGCTACGTGTCAAACTGTGTGGTGCGGACCATTAAAAAGGTGATTCAAATTGGTGATATCGTCCTTCATATTTCGTATGCATACACACAGTCAGTGAACCTGGCCTGGGAATGGAAAAACAGACCAAATATGCAAAGAGCAGGATTCAAGTAGACCTCATTTTTTGTTCAAAACATATGACATATGCAAAGTCTTCAAGAGGAAAATTCATGTCAGTCAGTAAGAAGGTAACTCTTATACCTGAAATAATCCAGGTCCAAACAGGTAAAATACATAGATTTGTTAAGCTCCGAGTCAAACAAATACCACCTCTCTCTTTTTAACTAGCAAAGTACAAAAAAATCCAGGTAATCGTTTCTCTAAACAGCAAATATGTTCAGTTCTTGGTTTTAGTTAGTCTAGTTATTAATAAATCTACATAGATTCAATACGTGATTTGAAATTCAGATACGATAAGCAGATTGTAGACTGGATTCAGACATGATAAAATGACATTGAACCCCAGCTCTACTTTCAGCATGCTGCCTGATATTTTCAAGCTTCTTATTGTGCTGTTTTTATTATTTTATGCCTCATTGTTTTCCCCATCAAACAATCATGAAACTGTTAAACAACACCTGAGGGAGAAAAGACTGACACAACGCTGCCTCCGATTTAATTACCACACTTAATGCACTTCAAGACAAGTATTTAGTTTCATAAAAACTATTAAAAATAAAGCAATCAATTCTGAAATCAATATTCATTTTCACAATTATTTAAAAAATCCATTTCAGCAGTGAAGGAAAGTGGCAGTGAAGCATTGAAACAACACAGGCACATTTCTTACTTTGCTTTTGGGGGGCAGCATGTATGCTTTGAGTCTCAGCCGGAGGTCGTGTGCGGTCTCCATCAGGTACTGAGAGGAACGGATCAGAATCTCATCAACTGGACCCGCCACAGGCCACGATGCCTTCCTCAGAGAACCGGTCTATCAGGGAGAGAGAGACAGAGGAAAGAAGGGATGGCGGATGAGTGAAGGGGAAAGACTATTTTGCATTTTGGTATTAAGAAGTGTTTTGTGTGGAGAAAAAAAACAACAAAAGTTTGAGGTCCATTGGAGCTTTAGAATCCTATTAACTACACAGCCACGTCACACCACCTTCAGAACAAAACTAGGCACACACCATATTAACTGGGTATGTGTAAGAATCCCAGGCTGATGTGTGTACCTCTGTGTCCACTGAGTGCCTCTTAGCTCTTTAGCCAGTGGTGCTGAACACATGATTGGAGTTGTGGGGCCTTTGTTGTTGCTAAGCGACAACAGAAAAACCCATCTCCAGCGCAGCAGCACTCTTTCATATTCATAAATTCAAGTGTTAAAAATATTCCTGGCTCTCTGTGCTGTTGGGAGCGTGCAACAGTGTTTGCATTCCTTTGATACTGATGAGAAGAAGAAGCCCGTAGTGTGAAGACAGGCTCCTGGAGGACGAGTACACCAACAGAGGGAATATGTGTGTGTCATTTCACACAGGTAAATGAGCCGTGGGACCAGCACTACTGCAGACCTACATGAAGTATGTTTCTCCCAGCTGTATTCATGGATGTAAATGAACAAACACAGGACGATTAAATGTTTCATTCATACTGAACACGAAAGACCGAAAGGACAAGAAGATGAAGGTCACATTTGAACCCACAGTCAGGCTTTGGCATCATGATGTGGGTTTCATGTTCTGTGCTCTTAGTTTCTTACCTTGCCCAGCAGACCCCAGGTGTATTCACACAGGTGTGGGCAGATGGGGGCCAGCAGCAGAGTCTGTCTCTCTATGAACTGGAAGACAAGGTCTCTGTGCATGCCCTCGATAGCCAGCTCACGATATTTATCTTTGGCTGCCTGCACACACACATAAAAACAGTTTAAAAAGGTTTAAAGGTCGTCATCAACTATCCCAGACATCATCTTCAATCCAATTCATTCACCGCATGCTCAGGATGAGATTTGAATCCTCAGTCACGTTATGCTCCATCTACTGTTTAATCTGTCACAGTATCCATAAAATAATCTCTTAAGTGCTCAGGGAGGATGAAAAGCATGCTCGTCTTTAAGATATGAAGATGATTAAGAGAGCATTAGAGAGCGTTTTTATAAAAAGGACATTTTATTTACCTGGAACTCAAAGAAGCCACTCTTCAGAGCCTCCTTGTACATCATCCTGTCATAGTGCTGCTCTGTCTTCAAGATGCCTGCATTCATCTCGCTAGACAGGACACAAAATCCTTTCAATCAGTCTGCAAAGTCAGTTTACCATTCACTTTTCAGCACTGATAAGACAAGAGTCCAATAGGTCAGGATTTTCAGAGGGAACCGTCCAAACTCTGAAGGACCGGCTTACTTCTAGTTGCCTGGTTTCATTTATTGCTTATAAGTGCCAAGTGGCCAGTGTATATCATATTTTTTCTTTTAAAAAAAAAAAAAATCAATTCACTTAAGCTCATAAAATCACACTGCATTGCAACATCAACAGAAATAAACTCACTTTAATAAGTGAAAGGTACTTTACGACGCTGTACATAAACCGATGTATCTGAACAGTGCTAAACACGGTATCAATATTCCATTTCTGCTCAATATTTACTGGAGCTGAAACGATTTGTCGACCCATCGAGTAGTTGATTGAAAATTAATCAATAATTTAAAAAAACAAATAACAGCTTAATCTCTTAATCGATTACGTAATTTATCAAAAGTAAAATTCATTTGTAGGTTTCGGTTTCACTAATGTGAGCATTGGCTACATTTCCCCATCTCATTTCACTAATAAATAAATAGTTTTTTTAAACGGTTATTCAGACAAGAAAAACAATTGAAAGATGACACTTTGGGGTCTGGGTCTCACAATGGGCATTTGACCTTATTTTTGGACACTTCATTTACTTGGCAAAAACCCTGTTGTTCAAGGATACTGAGCTGAGTTATGAAAGATGAAATTCTCTGTATTCTCCATCTCCTTGATCTCATATATATGGCCTTGCTTAATGTGTTATTTATGTCAACTATAGATCTTGGTACCTGTCAACCCAAACCACCACAATGAATTCCTACATCTACCTTGCAAAGACCCGATCATTGAAAGTGTCTGCAGGTCCTGTCCTTAGGTTGTTCTGGTTGGCAATCATCTCCTTCACCCACTCCACCCATGTGTAGAGGCGCAGGATGCCAGCATCAGCCATGGTCTCTACAAAGTTGGCGTCCTCCACTGTGTCCCCGGCATCGGCTAGAGCCAGACGCATACCTGAGAGAGGAAATGAAGAGGTGTGTTAAAACAGCAGGAAGTACAGGGACCATCATAACAGGTGCGATATAATGTGTTTGAAGTTGATTTGTAGTTAACATTTCAGAGCAAAAAGCTTGCATGCCCAATGCCTCCATTCTCACCATTGCCTTCATAATTTTCTCGAATTAAATATCCAACTTTATGGATACCATTCATCGAATGGTACACAGGCAAACACTGAACATAGCACTTCTATTCTCTTCTGCAAAATACTTCTCGAGAACCACGTGAAGTTCAGAGGCTTTGTGGAAAATTCCACAGTCTGAGAAAACTTCAAATACCCAGCAGATATCACTCCAAGCTCTTAGACAGGAAGTCAACTTAATACGTCTATCTGCTGTCAGACCATGAAGTTCTTTATTCCCATGGCAGGACAGCTTCTAGAGACACAACAGACACATCTATCTATTATTCAGCTTGTTCAGAACATAAAAAACACAGAGGGTAGAAATAACAACTAAACAACAAAAAACAAACAGTATGGATCAACTAATCCCAACGTATACTGAAGGCAGGAGGGGTACCAGGGCCAGAAAACACAGACGGAAAACCAAAAAAACATATGGAGGATAAACAACACAAGACTCTAATTTACAAAAATAGATTATTATCATCGATTAAGCCAAACAGGACCCCCCAAACATAAGGCTTTTTGTTTTAAATTTCATTTTCAGAAACAAAGTCTCCCACTGTACATCAAGTCTCATTCTTGGTCTCACAACTCACAGTAAAAAAATCGTGTCTTCCTCTCATGTTCCTATAAATATTTGGTTTAAAAAGGTCTATGCTTTTCTTCTTTCCTCATCTCGCTGTCCTGTGGAGAGACCAACAGGAGGTACTGCCTTTCCGGAATGACGGTCATACAAATACATAACAATTCATAACTGATTGGAACATTTCTATTGCAATAATATCATAAAGCTGCTGGACATTAATAAGCTGCTTTTGGTGGAGAGATCATGTTAAATATATACTGCCTTATTGGTTACACTTTGATTAAAGCATGCATTATAAAATACTATACAGAAACTCATTACTTACAGTGCAATATAAGGGATCTGATGTATATAATAGCTCATAGCACCCAATATCAACACCTCAGCTATCTTATGACGATGGGGCATTTTGTAATTATCTTCACCACGGGATAAAAGACGCTCATAGTATAATCAAGTGTAATGGCCCGTGCACTATGAAAACACATTGTAATCTGCTCTAGATGTACACCTGATGTGTTTTTCTCCCATGTTTCAATGAAAAGTGAGATATTGAAAGAAAATCACGAGAGAGGATTAGAGTAAAAGATAAAAAACAGAACGCAGGAGGGAGATAAATCAAGAAGGAACCGAGTGTACCGTCTGCTGAGAACTTGTCAATGGCTTGAGTGAGAGTGAGGAAGTTTCCAGTTGATTTGGACATCTGGTGAATAGAAAAACAGATGTTAGCAGCCAGAATCTTTCAAGCACGCCCACCCACACAAGTTCCTCACAAAGCGTAGTGGAATAAAACCATCGAGTCACAGACTGTCTGTGTTTGCAGTGCAAATCAACAGCACACACAGTAATTAAAATTCTTAACAGCATCAAACACTAGTTAATTACTGGCTCACAATAAGAGTAGTTTTTAAATACAAATATAACAATGTTACTATTGTTATTTAATGTTTCAATTCTGTCAGTAGTCAAACAACCCAGACCATCAGATGGGACCAGACCTTTTCTCCTGGGATTATAACTGTAATAACAAATTAAAAAGATAAATATATAATATATACAGATTAATATTTGACACACCTTTTCAGAATTGAGAAGCAGATGTCCATTAGCTCGCACTGCTTGTGGCCACTTCCCACTATGGACAAGAGAGAATGTTCTTTTAATGAACTACGTGAGTAAAACAAAACTTCATAAACTAATTTAATTAGCTTTTAATTACAATTTTCTTGGAATCGTTAATTTGCAGACCAGGATTTTGTAAAACAAAGACACAATATGATCATATCATCATAACGTGATTCCCCCAAAAGCTGATACACAATAATATTGAACTAGAAAATTTAGCAGATACAGATGTGTGAGTACTGGGTAATTTAATATTAAGGCTTGTATGATTAAGGCTTGAAGATGTATTTATGCATCACGTAAGGATAACTCAGCATTGTACATTTTCTTGCATGGCCAAACTGACAACATTCAATCAACGAGGTGCTAGCGAATGTTTGTCATTTTCGCTTGAAAAATGACAACAAAAACATGAATGAGCTGCACAGTTTGATGTTAAATGATGTAGCGCAAAGCGTGTTGGATTAGTTAGATGCCAAAAAGCGTACAGAAAGTAACAGAACAGAAGAACAAATAGTGTGAGACAATTATTTCCCAACCCTAGTGCACATAAATACAGACAATGCTGTCAAAACCACCACAGTCTAAGACTGAACACAAACAAGTCGAGAGTGAGTGCGAATAAGCCTTAAACTGACCAAGCTTAAAGGCCATGTACCAGTTTCCAGGCAACCAGTGGAAGCTCCAGGAAGTTACCGGTCCCAACCAAGAACTCGTTCGGCACATAACCACGCATAAAACGGCGAATTGTCATTTTTACACTCTTGTTTTTGTGCGCATTACAAAAAAAAGTGTTAATTAGTGAGCTTTAGAGGTGCTGGTTGGTGGATTTTGTTATTGTTGGACAGAGCCAGGCTACCCGTTTCCCCCTGTTTCCAGTCTTTGTGCTAACCTAAGCTAACTGCTCGTAGCTTCACATTTACCATACAGACATGAAAGTGGTGTCAATTTTTTCATCTCCACTCTCAACTCTCGGTAAGAAAGCGAATAAGCGTATTTGCCAAAATGTCAAACTATTCCTTTAACAGTCCATCAAACAACAGCTACAGTAAGTTGACCCAATTTTAAAAAATCCAGAGAGGAAAAAATCTCTAAAATAAATAAAATCATAGTCATGCTAGAAAAATGTTAATTTACAATTCTTTTCTCAAAAACAGACTCTCTCCTTAGATCTGAAATCACCTGAATGCTATGAATCATTATACATGCAATGAATCTTGCCCCTCGTTCATTTGCTCCTCCTCTCTGTACTGGTCAATCAAGTGGGCAAACTCACTTGTCTTTGGGCCACATAGCCACATGGTTGTACAGGTAGTAAGACAGGTGGTTGGGCACCAGGTCTTTGCCAGACACACGGACGTCCACGGGGTACCAGTACTCAAACTCCCTCCTCAACCTCTGTAGATGCTCTTTAGGGATGCTTGTCTTGGGGAAAGGAGACGTCTTAAAGAAGATAAAGTCCCACACCTCTCTGGTCATCTGCTCCGGCCTGTGGGAATGAATGAATGAATGAATGAATAAATAAAAGGGACAAGAATGGTCAAGGGTAAAATGAGGGATATACTGGGTTGACGCAAAGTCAAAATAAGTAATTAAATGCATGTGTCACTTCTCTTTGCCACTTTATCTTAGTGATGAGGAAGAGATTTGAGGATTTAAATCAACATCGAGCTATGAATTGATTTTTTAAAACAGTTTCTGAAAAGCAGCATTTGTCATTGAGAATGTTTTATTTATTTATTAAATTTTATTATTTTATTTCATGGATGAATACTGAGCAACAAATTGACTTAAAAAAAAAAAGTGTGAAAAGCCACACCTGTCATTTGAAATGATTACATTTTGTTATTAAATCGGAGTCTTTTCTCCCTCAGGTGAGCCACGTCTATGGTTGTTTGAAGACAGAAAGAGAAGGAAGAAAGGAGAGGCAACAAAAAAGGAGGCAGAGTGAGGGCAGTTAGGGCTTAATCCTTGTTGAGTGTGCAGGCGTGTGCATTGTGTCCATACTTGATTCCCAGTGGTGAGGCTCCCTGTCCGTTGAGCACACCTCCCTGGAGGAGGTGGGCTACAGTATAGTAAGCCATGTAGATGGTGGAGTCCGATAGTGACTCAATCAGCCACTGCTCGTCCCAAGGAAGCCGCGTTCCTATGGTAACCAGGAAGCGTGCACACACATAAACACAAATCAAGAGACGGAGAAAGACACACACACAACCATGGGAGAGAAAGAGGCACAAAATTATGAAAAAAGACAATTGTTGTCTCCTCTGTGCTGACACAATCTTTTGTTGCATTTGCCATCTCGTCAAGCTGGCTACATTCTGGTGCCAAGAAAAACACTAACCCAATGAAGTAAGTCCTGGGCTTTATTGTGTAATCCTTGGCAAACAAGCTGAAGATGTAAAACTTTATTGTCAAATAGTCTAACTGAACTCAACCAAACTACAAGTGGCTAACCTGCTGCATCTAAAATAAATGCACCTACTATTGCACACCTTATTTTTCTTCATTTGAATTTAACTTAAATAAAACATAGTAGATGACATATCATATAATTAATTTAAAACATTTTTCAATTCTTTTAAAACCTCAAGAGGTGTAGTTTTACACAGCATATATACTTTGTGACTGGGGTATAGTCTGTCTACGGCTCAAAGCTTTCTCTGTATCAAAGAAAACAGAATCTACATATCTTTTCTCTCTGATCAAAAGACAAACTTCATTTGCATCTTTACATTTGAGCTATTAAACAATTGTTGAATAAAACAGTAAAAATATAAAAGTATATTTTGCTTTCACGAGGGAGAAAGAAGAATCCTGCGCAATCTGCACCTTACAGTAAAAACTTTGTGCTTCATGTTCTGAAAATGTGTGGGGAGATTTCTACAGTAGGAGTCTACAAAAGGCCTGGACTGCACAGCACTGTCCTATACTGTATGCCAGCTGGCCTTCAGTCTTTATCTATTCCTGTATGAACAGAGAGGCAGACTGCTAGGTGCTTTATCGTCAGTCCTCTGTCTCCATCTATAGACCGAAAACATCAGTCATACGCTAGTGGTACATTTAATCTCAATAAAGGGGAACAATATTACTTTTATATACATATCACCCACATTAACAGTTACTGCAGTCCTGACACAATCATTCACACACACACACACACACATCCACACAAACCATAGAGGCAAATGCTCACCAAGTCCGTAGGTACGAGAACAGGCATGTTCCTGCAGCCAGGCCAAAGTTGCCTCAAAGTTTCTCCTGGTCTCCTCACAAAATCTGTGTAGTGTCATGCAAATTAGAGTATATTTAAAAAAAAAAAAAAAAAAATCACAGGAAGTAGATGCAGTTATTTATCTTTTTAGGCTTTGGCATTATAGTTAAAGGGAATAAAGTAATTATATTTATTTTAGATTTTCTACATCTGCACAGAAACTCCCACCAGCACAGACAAACACAGCACCATATGAATATAGGGAAGGGAATTTAATACATCAGAGGGTCAGTGTCTTACGTCTCCAAAGGCTTGAGGGCTTCATTGGCCTGCTGCTTCCACTCTGCATCCCCATAGTCCAAATACCTGAAAGACAAATATATTATAACATTAGCATTCTGCTAATCAAAGAAAGCCCAAATGGCATTGTGAATACAGACCATCTCCAATTATCTTTTTACCAGCATGAACACATTTAACAAAAAAGCTAACTCACAAGAAAAAAAAATCTTTATATTCACTTCTAATCCCCTAGTTTCTATAACACTATCATGCAGCTTCAGACCCACTTAGGGCAAATAATTTCTTCCTATTTCTAATGAACACACTTTAGGTTTTATAGCATAAAAGATTGTTATGGTCAGATTTTATGTGGCACTCACCACTGGTCACAGAGGGCCACCACACACTCATCAGCTGAACGTGACATGACCTGTTTTTCTGGCTCCATGTAGATCATGGCCTCACCCTGTGATCGATTAATACAGAGCAAATAGGCAAATATAGATCAAACATCTAACATACATGGCATATTATGAACTCTTAAGATACTCTGTAACAGTGCACAGACATAAGGAACACCAGACAAAATCCAGGACAAAGTCAGAATTTAAAGTTGTAAAGGTGTCTTACCCTCTCAACCATCATCTTCTGAATGGGTTTTTTCACATCCTGGACCTTCTGGCCCTTGTAGCCATCAACCAGCATGATCTGAGACAGGAATTCATTCACAGAAACATGTCATTCATACAGATGCATTTCTTTCACAATCCTGGCAGTTCTGTCAACAAGGAGCGTGTGTCATGTTGTACAAATTCAGCCTGTTCCAATGCAGTTTTTTAGTAGCCAGGCAGTTAATGAATAATTTAGTCTAGCTTTAAGGTGTGAATCACCTGGTTTGTGCCTGGGAGATAAATCATACAAGCTTCAAACCTACAGTTAAATCCATGGGGGGTTTGCAGAGGGCTTGCATTTTGCTGACCTGTGTAGCTGTTTTTACTCATTAACTACTAAGTCGACTCACCCCTTCATAAAATCCCTTCAGGTAGACTTTCTCCTTGGCCTCAGCCAGCTTCTCCTTGTCATTCTGGCTCTGGATTTTCAGCTCATCACACACCAGAGGAGCAGATAGGTTCCCGTAGCCTGGTATCTCTATGATAGGGACCTGATGTGTGCACACACACGCAAACACACACATTAAGACTGCATTTAGCAACTCAGAATTAATTTGTTTTCATGTGTCTTTTTTACTAGAGTAAGTGGGTTCAGTGCAACCGGACTGAAATCAAACTGACTTTAGCAGATCAGCTTACCGGCTCAAAGGGCAACACCATTTTGTCCTCAATTCCATACTTCTCCCGTAGAGCCTTTTGGAAATGCAAGCCATTAAGAGTGACATTAATTAAACACCTGAACTTCAGCAAATAGCACGGCAGACTAATTTAAAAGCACAATCTGTTAAAACATTTCAAAATCTTTATTTCAAAATTGCATTGTAAGTTTCAGATTTTCTGTTTCTCTGCAGCAGACTTCATTTGAGGTATAAGGCTCCCAGAATGGCAGCATATTAGAAATTTAAAGTTCTGTAAGCTCACCTGTTTTTTCTTGATGTCTCTGAGAGCAGCGATGTCATCAGGAGCATCGGAAGGTACACTGGTAACGACCCCCGTACCTGAGGAAAATGCAAATAAGGCAAAGGGCCAATGCATAAAATACATTTATGTAAATCAGGTAGTATGTTTCTCAGTGACAGTGTAATTGATATTATACAAATTCAAAGCTATTAAATTTGCCACCACATTTCCTCAATTGCTCAAAGCTTTTTTTTTTGTGGTCAAGTGACTTTATTGAATGCTTTCCATAACCCTTAAAATCAGGATGACACACTGGGCTCGAGAGATTTGTTCTAACTGAAATTCTGACATTTAAACTTAGTCATTCAGAAATTCCAATTAAGGCTATAAAAATGAATCAACAGGACACATGAAAACAAACAGACAAACTACACCCCTCGAGCACCGCAGACCAGAAAAATAGATAGCTGACTTCTAACAGAACAGAGACACTCCGAGCACAATTAGATCCATTTATATGTTTACAAATGTTCTCCCTCAGGGCAGCCATTAGTTCCATCCTTTAACATCACAGTACAGCACTTTCTAAATTCTATGGTGACCTTGGCCTGCTATTTTGAGACTCCCCCAGTGTTTTTCCATGAGCTCCTCCAAGAATATCGAAGACAAGGAGGAATATGGGATAAAGCTCAATGCAGATTTCCTGCAGAAAGTTAATACGTAAAGTGACAAGAATTGAAATATATTATCTTTATTTGAAACACAGACAGATATAAACACATTGACACATTTCAAGTGGCTTCTGTTGAACTATTTGCCTACTGTCGGATGCATTTCACTCGAGTTCAAGCACATAAAAAAAGAGAGAGTAAGGTGCCCCCACTTGAGGGTATTCACACTGCTGTAAGCAACGCTGGGAAAGAAGCCTTTCAACAACTACGATGCTTTAACCAATGTGACAAATATCAGCCTTGACAAAAGGAGAAATATCAACGTAACCTCACTGAATAAACATTTCTCTTTGCTATTTTTCGTACCTTTGTCCTCCTTGATGGTGAGCATGGGCAGAGCATAGATGATTTTATAGGAGGTCAGAGGAGCACTCAGGGCACAGCCAAGGATATCCTAAAAAGAGACAAAAATGAAGCAGAGCAGAAGTAATATATTTAAAGGAATCCATTTTGCAGGTTGCTTGTGCCATAGTCATGAAACCTTCTCCCTCCATGTCTTTACACTGCTTAGCTACTTAAAATAAAAGTCTTCAATGACTGATATTACAGCGTGTCTTTATCTTCTGTAAAAGCAACCTGTTTTTGAATCATATCAGATAATACTGTTTGCCTTGTGAATTAAATAAAAGTCAATTGAATGGAATGAATTAGAATTTATTTGCAGCTGGAAGCAAGAAACACACAAAGTTAGCACCTGTCCCAGTATTTCCATGATCACTGGCACCACGCCATTCTCTTTGGTGAAGCCCTGGTAAGACATGTTCCTGGCAGACCTACTGGTGCAGATGAAGATGTCTCCACTGGTTGTCTCAAAGGCAACATACTTCATGTCGGGCCTCACCCAGCAGTTGGTCTGACCGAACATGGTCTCCGGTCTCAGAGTGGCAGCCACCAGGAAGATGTTTTTGCCTTTCATGCCGCTGTGGGGAGGACAGTATTAGCACTTTACTTCTGTCTCAAATTAAGCGTTAGTGGCACTGTGTTTATAGAGATGAGAATTATACTTGAGTACACGTAAAACATGTCCATTGATACCTGCTATAAAAGACTTTGGACTTGAATTTTGCTGTGTACGGTTCGACCATTTTCATCTTGATGAGAGTGTACTCCTGAGGTCCAACTCCCTGCAAGGGAAGAAAAATGATAGATGGGAGAAAAAGAACAAAATACAGCTGTCAAATCACCTCAACTCATGGTAAGATACAGTTGTAAATAATTTAATTGTTTGTCTTGATATTGTAAGATTTTGTGCCAACATCAGTAAAACAAAACATTTGCTAAATTCAATATGTGGAACTTTCTTCATCCCCAGTAAACTGCGGGAATAGACAAAAATGGTACGTCAAACAAAATCACTACTGATCCCACGGTCAAGTGTTTTGAATGTGAGGTGTGAGGTAGTGTGGTAATAAAGAACAATAATTTAGTCAGTGGCAAATTGTGAGAACACAGTCCCTTTTAATCTTTGCTGCAGGACACACAATTGATCATATATATAATCATATATATTTCATAACTAATACATTATTTCAGGTCAGGTAAGTGTACCTCTCCTGTCTGCCTGTCGTGGTCCATGCATGGCTGTCCATCCCTGGGGGAGTAGATGGTGTACCTGCAGAGCAACCGGGGACAGACACATTATATCACTGAAAGAACACACGATGCCACAACATCAAATTAAACTGCCCGAGACTAAAAGGCAAACTGTAACATCAGCTATCTAAAAATGTCTTAATTTTAAATATCCACTTCGCTTTTACCCCATGAAAAGACATGACATTGGTACAGGAAATCGTTTCAGGCAGGAAGGTTCAACTGATCGCGATAACAACAAAGATAAAGACATTCTCATATTACATAATGTGGGGCACTTCTTACGTTCCTTGCTTTTCTCTGTATTAATGCAAGGACAGTGCTACATAACAAGTAAACAGTTACATCAAAAATTCTAAACCATGTCACCTTTTGCCAAACTTGATCTTTTTTCTCTCCTTCAATGTGATGAACTGCCACCTAACGAAGGAGTCATAAAAGGGGTTCACATCTGTGGTGATGAATGAACGCCTCCAGTCCACCTGTAAAGAAATAACATGACTAAATTGCACAAAGAGTCATAAAAACAGAAACAAAGGTACAGAAACAAAACAAAGACAGTTGTTTGCTAGAGTTACATTATTATAATTAGTCACCTTAACTCCCATCTGTTTGAGATCTTTGACAGCCAAAGGAGGGAAATACTCTAGCCAGTGCTCAGCATTGGCAAACTTGGAAATCTCCTGGTCATTCAGGCCCAAAGACCTCATAATGTCCCACTGGAAATTGGCAGATCCAGATTTGGCCACTGCTTTACTCTAACAGAGGAATAAAAAAAAGAGAGGAAAATAATGTAAATTGAAACCCCCCTTGGGAATGCTGAACCAAAAGAAAACTTGGAATAATGAACCGCAGTTGTTAATGACAAAAACATCCACTAAATTCAGTATCTTCTCATCCCTATGTGGAAAATGCCATCTATCTGGTCCCTCAGATGCTGACCTTCTTGCCCTTTGCTTTGTCCTTGATGATGATTTCATCACATGTGTTTGGCTTTGCCTTCTCTTCTTCCTCCTCGTCTGGAAACTGTGGAGGGTTTCCATACAGCTCCATCTCTCGCTTCAGCTTGTCTGCACAGGCCTAGTGGATACAATATGGATGTATGAATACCGGAAAGAAGGAAAAGGCAGTGTGTGTGAGGGGGTTGAAGACAGGTATGTATTTCCTAAATGTGGTTTTAGTAACACATTTAGTAATGTATCAAGGCAATGTCAACAGTTATAATTCCTAAAATGACCTCCTACCTCTGTATGCCATTGCAATTACACACACACACACAGGACTTATGTGATGGACAAAAGAACAACCAACAACACTAACTTTGATTGGCATTCCTGTGCAGTGCAGCCCGAATGGGAAGAGGCATTTCTTTCCTTTCAGAGACTGGTAACCAACAGCAAACTATGGGGAAAAAAGTCAGTCAGCAGCATCAGCTGAATATTTGCACCTCAAGTATCTGTCACAAGTGCAGACTGAAGAAGTTAATTTCTAAGTGTTCATCTCTGTCTGCAAACATACCTCACACTTTGACAAGCTGAACGTGTGGCCGAGGTGCAATCGGCCATTCATGTAAGGGTAGGGGAAGGTGACAAAGTACTTGTTTTTGCTGGAAGGAAAAAAAATCAAATCAATACAGATATGTAAGTTGAGACCAAAAACATATCTGGTATCTTTTTCCAAGCAAAGTGCAGTGAACTGGGAAATAACACGGTGCAACTGTTAGTGTCAAAGGCTCACGTTGGATATGTTAACTGCACCACATGAGTTAAGCTCAGAGCTTCATCCACACTTGTATGGCTTGTTTTTTTTCCCCTAACGGCAACAACAGAAATATTGCACACCTACTACTATACCTACACTAGGTGCTCATAGTTGCATCAGGAAAAGATTAGTTGAAGGAAGTGCACCTGCAGAAACTGGTCTGACATTCCTGAGTATGGCAATATATGTGAATTGCTTTCTTCACAGATGCTCTTACAACTGCATACTGGACAATTCCTGGGTCAACTGTGTGACAGAGAGTAACACTCTTCGGGAATAGAACATAAGGTCTTTCTTCATGATAGCGGATACTAACTTTGTGCTTTCCCCAATTGTTGTCGGTGCATCATGCTCAAATGCCCCCTCCTTCTCCCATTTCTCCTGGATCTCCAGCTCAATCTTTCTCAAAAAGTCCAACTTTGCTGTTCCCTTCCGCTCCTGGAATACAATGACAAGCAAGATGTTTGTTTATTTCAGAAAAGTCAGTACAGTGACAACTGCAAGTGAACTGAATACAGATTATTTCATGACAAAAAATACACTTTAAGGAACCTGTTAAGAACCCGAAAATATAATAGAATACAGTAGAAAGTAGGAATACTGTTCAACAAGAAAGCAGCTGTAATCTCTGGTCCAGCTGAGTCATATTTCTTTCATGTCTATTTCTGCAGCAGGCTCGACAACTAGCTTGTGTTAGCTAACTTAGCTAATAGCTACAGTAAATTAATGAGGTATAACGTATCCACTGCCTCTAAACTAGCGTTGACCATTCTAAACTGCAGATAATTAGAGCATTGGACCTACCGTCATTTTGACCCAAATTACGAGCTATTTACTATTCTATTGTTTAGACAGAAGAAACAGTAGAAGTAGTTTCCACATTGACAAGGGGAGACCCACGCCACCGGTGCCTGGCTGATGACACCCACAATCAGATTCCCGCATGGTTTTCTGGGAAATATAGTCCGTTCAACTTTTCAGGCGTTGTATCGCTATATAACTAGCGAAATAGTATCTTGTATCATTTAGTAATTCTTTGGTTAATCTTACATATTTTAATACCCAACTGTAGGGCCGCTGATATGAATTTAATGAATCGCGGTTAAATAAGAACACGGTATGGTTTTAACGTCCGTAGTCTGGCCTGCGTTACGACAACTCAACTTGTGTTGCCATGCCGTAAAACACTTTGTCCGACTTGCCAGTGAAGAGAGACATACGGCCTTAAAGCTTATACATTTATAGACGATGAAAGTAGGGTTATCAAAACGCACTTTCATTTTATAGACAGTACTATAGTCTTTCTCACGATGATCATAGAGAATGTTGAAGCATTGAAGTCATGGCTGGCAAAACTCCTGGAGCCAATGTGAGTGTTGAATTGTAATGACATTTAGCTTGCATGCTACGTAGCTACGTTAGCTAGCTAGCCAGTGGGTTAGCAAGGCATCAATGGGGGGCTTGCTAGAATCTGATGGCAAATTTTTGCACGAATTAGCTAACCACCATTGGCGCTAGCTGGCTTTTCATAGCAAAGAGGGTCAGTAGGACTTTTCACTATCTAACGCTGAAGAAATAAAAATTGTGCACGATGTAGAACGTTTGTCGCACAGTTATTTGGGGGTAGTTAGACACGTAGTTGGCCCACGATAATGGGACTTGATCACAGCTCTGTAGCAAGCCATAAAGCTGCAACAGATAGCCTAACATGTATACTGCTACTTGTGATTAAAATAGTTAGCTAGGTAAGTGTTTAATCTGTTGGACTATATCCAGTGTTACGTTACCGAGTTAAAACTTAGACGTGTTTTATAAATAAATAAGAATATTTTGCTCTTTGGGTTACCATAGTTACTACAGTTTTGTACTCCTCCCTCTCTTTCAAATGTTAAATCGTAAAATTAGCATACTTTGTAATTACAAGAGGACACAAATGCTACGCACATAAATACATTGATGGGTTTAAATATTTAACGAAGTGATTAAAAAGGAGTTGATGTGTAGAGGAGTAGCTGGTGTTACACACAGGCACTGTTTGGGTGATACAGTCACAGTCACCTACTGTCTAATGGCGTGCTCTTGAAAGTGCTGCCAGGGTGCTGCACTATATCTTCTCTTAAGAAAAGGAAGAACATCTTTGCTTCGTATGGAACCTAGTTGGCCTTTGTTAACTTTACAAAAAGAGTTCATACTAACATTTTTATAGTTTTCAAATTTTATAATTAGCTTAGTTTCAGGCACCTTAATCTCCTATTTAATAAACCCTTAAGGGAAGCCCTATTTGCAATGCCTGTTTTTTTCAGTTGCTAGTTTGTGATCACAGAGGGTTTGCCTGTGCCTGCCTTTTTATTTTTTCAGGAACTCTGACCCTATTGTTTTTTTAAGGTCAAATGGAAATTAAGGTAGTTTTGGGAGTGTATAGTTTTATCCACAGTATTAGCCATGTAGTTCTTTACTTATATATTAGCTTGGAGTTGTCAAGAGTGCTTTCCAGTGGCTTTGTGTGTTTGTCATGTTATTGTAATAGCCCCGCCACTTGCTGGCTGAGAGGACTTTTAGCGTAATCTGTTAGCCTGTAAATGTTTTGTAAAGTAGAACGATTGGGAATTCTGTCTTTCATTTGGTTTAAAAGTTTGGAAGCTATTATCTGAAGTTTTTGTTTTAATGTCCTGCCCTGTAGCTATTGTTTGTGGTCTCAATTGCTGCTGAATATGTTTAGGTTTGTTTTGAAACTTTCTGCATGCATGGATAGTTGGAGACCACTGGGTGGCACACCTCACTGATATGCAGTATATTGCAGTTGGTTTAATTATAAATTTGATTTCAGTTTTCTCTCTCAGTTTTGTCTCCCCCTTTTTTCTCCTGTTTCAGCCATTAAGTAGTTTGGCAAAAGCTTCATTGCATTTTCCTTTTGCACTGTATTGAAAAAGTAAGATACTGGATGTCTGAAACTGAGAAGACAAATATTTTATCCTGCAGATGCGATGCTGATCCCTCTGCATTAGCCAACTACGTGGTGGCTCTTGTGAAGAAGGACAAACCAGAGAAAGAGCTGAAAGCACTCTGTGCTGATCAGCTTGATGTCTTCCTACAAAAAGGTATGAACTCCACACAAAGCTTCTCTGCCGGTGTGAGTGAACGCAACATGCAGTTTTGATATTGACCCTAGCTCTTGCTGGCAAAGAAAGTTGTGCAGAAGGTTTTCTTCCAGCATAGATTTCAATAATTCATTTAGCAAGGGAAAAGCATTTAGTTTACTACTCTCATACATCCCACAGACAATAGAGGCATTGCAGTTATGTCACAAATCGTCTTGGAAACATAGCTGTCGGCATTATGGAGGATTCATAAGTTAAGTGATTATTTGCAAATTTATGGGGATCAGGTTCTAAAAAGAACTTCATGTAAACATGATGATCGTAAATAATGCAACTAGTTTTTTTTTTTTTTAATAGAAGATGGTTTATTCAGAAACATAAAACATGTGTCTGATAGATAAGGCATATTGGCTTTCACCGGTAGCTGGTCAGACACTAAATGTAGTTTGCATTATTCAAGCAGACATCATGTTAATGCAACATCAGATTTATAAGTGGTGAGAGGGCCACAATGCACAGAAATGAATAGTGCCTTGTAAAATTCCTTCCAGACCATTAGCTTAAGTTATACATTCAGAGATGCAATCAGCTGTACATTATCACCATCTACCACTTGTGGGTCCCGAATATGGCCACCAGATGGCGTGTTACATCATTTGAAAGTACTTGTTTTCCCCTCTAATGTATCCAGGCTGTATTACATGAAGCATCAACTTATTTAGCTTGAGTTGAGCTCTCTTTCCTTGCATGGTTGAAATGATTTAATTGTTTTTACTTTACTTTTAAGTGTACAGAA
Source organism: Maccullochella peelii (assembly GCA_002120245.1). Lineage (NCBI taxonomy): Eukaryota > Metazoa > Chordata > Actinopteri > Centrarchiformes > Percichthyidae > Maccullochella > Maccullochella peelii. Next base: position 109,714 of record LKNJ01000731.1, read on the forward strand.
CAGTATAATCACTGAAGAACAATAATGTGTTTCAAAGGGTTTGATTGAGTTGGTGGTAACATATGTTTCAGCAATTGATTTCTCATGTGTTGAGAATTCAGGGTTTTAAAACTACAGTCTGGTTCTGTGCCCTTGCAATGACACCTTGGTTTTTGTTTCAAGTTAAAATTCCTGCCACTTTAACCATTCCTGTAATAAAGCACAGCACAAGGCCACAGAGGAAGTTACTAAGTCTAAAGCCTGTCAGAATTTATTTATCACAGCCTGCATTTATTTGCAATAATATACTTAAACATTGCAGTCCAAAAAATGGTTCAAATGACCTCCTTCAATTATTTTGTGGATTGCATTTTCTCCTTTATGTGCTTTTATTATGTGACATTTTATGACGCAGATTTCACCTGTTTCTGTGTTTGTTATTCATTTGGTGTTTATTAGACTTTGGATATATTTAGTATAGCTGGAAGCAGAGCACTATTTATTGTGGTGTGATTCAGGAGGAATGTCAGTACATTTCATGCATGTGGGCCAGTTTCCTCTTTAAGGGAGAATGGGGCAAAACTGCACATAATTCAATTGAAAGATAAAATCTATTCACAAGGTTAATTTTGTCATTGCAGAGACAACAGGATTTGTCGATAAACTTTTTGAATGTCTGACAACCAAGAACTACCTGGGAAATCCTGCTGCCAAGGAGGCTCCTAAAGAGGAGGTCAAACTGCCTGCAGTCAAATCTGATGTTGTGGAGGTAAGAAGAGTTAGTGAGAAATGTATTGGCTACATTTTGACAGTCAGTCGTGTCACATTTTAAAGCGTCTTTAAAGTACTTTTGAAGCTAAGCAGATGGAGCCTAAAACAAAAAAATGGTGGTTCTGTTTCTGTATGGGGCTTTGGATCAAATAATTTGATAAATATCTCATTGTGTATTGTAAGACACCACACTTCAGTATCTTGACTCAAAACCATTCTCTCCAGCCTGAGAAGAATCTTTGAATTTATAAATCTTCTTCTGCTTTAAAAACATAAAATAGAGAAGAGTTTAAAGTAAGTCAGTAAGTCAGGTAACTGTTTTTTCCCTCAAGGCTGAAACTCCAGAGGAGGAGAGAGAAAACAGGCGGAGGAGAAGTCCTCTGAGAAACCGCTCTGACTTCAACGAGTCCAGGTATGGCTGTGGCTTCGGGAATATGTTTCACCTCACCTTAATGACCAAGCAAAAGGCGTATACAGATTCTATTCTGACATGTGAGACGTAGAGCACCTTAATCCCAGTCTCATGCTGACAATTCCAGGCAACAGCAAATTAACACAGTGCTTCCAATTCACAGGGCTTTTATTTTTGTCTGCTGATTTAAAAACCCATCATTTTGCATTGTCTAGTTGTGTAGAGATCTTAGCATTTTGATACATTTCCATGGATAGTTTGAAATCCCACGAGTCCTGCTTGTATCTTGATGAAGGCCCTGGTGCCCAGTAGCCTATCCCTTGTCTATAACTCACCTAGTCAATAACAGGTTGGACAATAACTGTTATACCGTCATTCAAAACAATGGTTGAAGTGTTTAATGGGCTTTAACGCATGCAAACACCATAATCGTGCCGTACTCGCCACTTGCTCGGTCTTTATGACAGAAATAATGTTATTTGTCACTGATTTATTCATTCATATCAATTTTATTCACTGTGCAAAAGCTGCTATTAATGAAGCTCAACACTTATGTAGATTTTCAACACCAACAGCCTTTCTGGGAAGGAAAGGGATTATGCTCCTAGAAATGCTGTGATAGTTTTAATTTAAAATAGAGAGAAAAGTATTGAGGTTTAATTAAGCAACAGCAAATTAACAGTGCTTTGGAGCAGATCTTGTTACTAAGATATGATCAAATATTCTTATAAAACAAAGAATAAATAACTTGTCTCAGTACAGTTAAATAAAGGCCATTAGAATTTATTTCAGGGTGCATATCAATAGATATATATAATTAAGACCCGCAGTTTAAGTTTCAGTCCAGCTAGAACTCACTTAAATATGTCTGTTGGACTCAATCACATTTAAAACAAGCATAAAGATAGTAATTCAAATATATTCCCTTTAACTCGTCAACCACACAGGAGCCGCGATGACAGGAGGCGAGATGAGCGCAAGCGCCGTGACTTTGATCGGCACTTGAAAAGCGTTGGCGACTCCCACCGTGAGCGGGAGCGCCACGAGCGTCGCAGGGGCAGCCCGCGTGGGAGGAGCTACAGCCGGAGCCGAAGCCGCAGCCGGAGCAGGAGTGGCAGCCGAGGAAAGAGCAGGGACAGGGAGCACAGAGGAGGCAGAGGTGAGAACGTTCCCCCACCCCACCCCCACCCCCACACAACCAATAACAACAGCCCAGGGGACCAGACCCAGGAGTGTAGAAGTTCCTGAAGCTCCTGTTAGCACAGTCAAACTGTGCATTAGAGATGCAGACGTGCTGCTGGAGACATCCTGTTTGTGAAGTGCACAGAGTTGCTCAAGATTGAAGAAGAGACTTAACGGAGTTCTGGATGTAGCCATTTGTATTATTTTCTTTTGGATCATTGTTCAGTGTTACTAGGAGTTTTTGTCTAAGGAACAATGTGGACAGCTTTGCAGTCATATCAGTGGGGATTCAACAACACAGGCTGGAATTGGCCCTATTACCCGCAAGGTTAATCTACATCAAGTGTTTGGCATGATGAGAGAAGTAGATGTTTTTAAAAAGCTTAAAATGTACAGGCTTTACATTTCTGCTGTGGTCCACTACTCTACTGCAATACTTATTCATGTTTTGTTGAAATAACTTCTACTTGTCTTTAACAGACTTCAAGTCAAAGTTTGAGTTGGAAAGGAAGGACGCCGACTGCTACAACTCTTCCACCACATCGGGCCCCCAGCAGCAGCACCCGCCGCCTCTCTTGCCCCTTCCCACACCTCCGCACCCCTTTTCCTCATCGTCCTCGTCGTCCGCTGGAGTCTCAGGAGCTGGAGGCGTCCCCATAGCAACAGCGGCTCACCTGCCCGATAGCACTACAGACAGCTGGTCTGGCTACTATGGCACCCAGAGGCAAGATGGTGTCGCTAAGCCATTCATCAACAAGGGCGCTTCACTCAAACAGCGTTGCAGGGATTACGATGGTAAGAACAGACTGAATCATCTTTTCCTCCTTTTCTTTGATTCCTGCTTTCTATCAATTCTTTTTTTTTTCCTTTGGTCATTGTAAAGTTTGCTCTGGCAATTATGTAAACTCTTCCCACGAGGGTTATTGATTGCCTTGTTTAGTCTCATCACTAATGACCACTGTTTAGCACTCTCTCTTCTCCAGAGACACAACAGGGTTTAAACTTACTCACTGTCCCTGAAGTACACTGCTATCTGTCACAGTGCTCAAACACAGCCACTAGGGACCCAGTTCCTTAATGAGACTGTGGGGTAAATACATGCACTGTATGTCTTAGCTGCTTTCAACTTGGACAATGTTTCATCTTGTTTATTTATTCTCTTTGCTCTTTCATTTGTTCTTATTTTCCTTTCAGTCATATTTAAGTGAATGAATTAGACTTCCAGGCGCCTGAGGATAACAGTAGGTTATAAATAGATACCCAAGAGTTCCAATGTTGAGTACCCAAAGGTAAACGCTAAAAAGGTAGCACGCACACAGATCTTTATTATTATTGGTGAAATTGAGATTAGTCAACTTTGTCCTGAAGATCTCTTTGTGTATGTGTGTGCTACCTTTTTACCTTTGTGTATTCAACGTTGGAACTGCTGTATATGACTTTGGTCTAGCACCACAAACAAAATACTTGGAAGGTGCATCCTTTCAAAGATCTAACTACATATCCAAGAGTATCTGAAGAAAAAGTACCTACAGTAAAAGAGTTGTAGGTCTTAATAGAGAAAGATTGGTTGTGCTCTACTAAGCTTAAAAAATAACTACATATATATGAAAAAGCACATTTCTCTCCCTCCCACAGAAAAAGGATTTTGTGTCCGTGGTGACCTTTGCCCATTCGACCACGGCAACGACCCTCTCATCGTTGATGATGTCAATCTACCAAACATGATTCCCTTCCCGCCCCCACCCGTTATGCCCCNGCCCCCCGCCGGTCTGCCCATGCCCCCGATCACCGAGCCACCCCCTCCCCTCAGGATGCCTTCGATGCCACCCTATGGCCAGCCACCACCACCGGGCGTCTTCCCCATGGCTGGTGAGTAACAATGCCCCATTGGTGCTTAAATGGCAACTTCTAGAAATTGCATGTGTTGTGCCATTTGTGAGTAGTAACCTTTCCAGTGGCTTGTAAAATTGTGAAAGCAACTGGTGACTTTTGATTTCTATGAACAACTCCAGCTAGTTATTGTCCTAAGCACTTGTTTGCACAATGAGACACATTTTTACTTCATCTCTGGTCATTTGCTCCCTTTTTCAATTTCTCAAAGCGGATATATTTTGTTAGATTTAGAATAGTACATTTCCGTTTTCTGGGTTCCACTACCAGTTAAGTTAAACATTGTGATTATACAGTATGTTATATTAGGTTTATATATATTAAACCTGCTGTGAGTGTTACACAGATCAGAAATATCTTCTTCAAGTGTAACACTTCATTTTATGTGACACTGTGTCCATAGCTGATTCAGAGTCTTCTGGCAAACACTTATTTAGATATACAGGTATAGTATGTCTACCGTGGTTGTTTTTGTCACCTGTGTTTATTTGTTTCTTGTATTTAGAAAGAAAAAGCCTTTTATGAGGCTGGTCTTCTTCTTTCTTACCATCCTGCCTTTCAGTTCTACCATTACAGAGCAGCATATATTTCACCCTCTTGGCTATGACCGTTTTGGTCAATTTAAAACATGCTCTCATTCAGCATGATGGGGAAAAAACCTCTCAGTTTGGAGGCAGTGCAAGGCAGAAAAAACAGTTGATTATTCCAAAGTTTGTATTCAGTATGAGCCTCTGTGTTTTGAGGTTGGTTTATGTCTGAGACACCAGTTTGGACTTGTTCCACATACACACAAGAAAAAAAAAAAAAAAAGGACAGTTGATATTTTCCTTAGGTCTCTTTTGCACATATTACATTTGAAAGAGAGCCAAGTCAGTCAGAATTCCTAAATTATGTATTTACTTTTCTTCCCTGCATACTGATAATACTACTAATTGCTGGAACTTTTTTAAGATACCCTTGTTTTGTTCTTGCTGCATGGACACGAGTTAATGAGCAAACCCCGATATTTCACTCCAGTATACATTTTTTTAAAACAAATCTGATGGTGATTGAAACACTGCAGTTCTAATTGTGGCTTATTCCACTCATTGCTTTGATTATACTTGTTCTTTTGAAATTATGTTCTTACTGTGAAGTTTTTTTTGCTGATTTGCCATATATAAATATATAGTTTATTATGAAGTTGTAGCATTGCATTGAACAGTTGTTATCGTTTCCTGCCACCTTCACTGTCATATTAAAGCAACCCGTGTGGCATTTTAGTCATTCAAACCAAAGACTCACTGTCATACCTGCAATATACCTGAGACATTAGCATGGGCTTGTGTCTCCCTCAGGACCCCCACTGATAGTAACCAGTGGGATTGATACCCCCAACCACCAATCGGCAATCACTTCTTCTCCTCCTATCGGACCGCCTGGTGTGGGGCTGCCGCCTACTCTTCTTCCTCCTCCTCCTCCTCCACCTCCTCCCTCCTCGTCCTCATCTGTGTCTCTTCGTCCCCAATATGTCCAGTCTGAATGTAAGCAGCGATGCTTTTCCTGTTCAGATTGGGACTGTGTGTTTGGAGGCGACATTGCTGTGGCTCTTAGATTTTTTCTTTCATTGAGACTTATGTCTTTTTTTTTTCCTGCTCTATTTCTGGCTCTACGTGTACTTTTGCGTTCAGTTAATTATAGTAGATAGGACATTATAAAGTTAATGTTTAACTGTAATGACTAAGCTAGTGAGAGTTCAGTGGCTTTTTGTGGACTTTAAAGTGCCCTTTGTTTCTGTTTTGTCATCTTTAATTGGTTTGTGTGTGACATTGTAGTGTATGCAGTGTGTTATGCACATGTATTTCTTCAGGCTGCAGTTGTTGACCAGAGGGTGGCACTGTTTATTAACCTAAGAGACAAAGTAGTTATGAGCAATTTACATTAACTCTGCTACATCTTATTGTGTTGAGTGCTTTTCCCATAATTCAGCTCATGAATAATTCCAGTGATACTGTAAAGCTAAGGCTTAGTTCCAATGGAGAGGGTCTATTTTGAGTTAATTTACAAACTCAGGTTTCTTGAGTGTAATTCGACTCAGATAGCCAAAATTCATCTTCAACTGTCATCTTGTTTATCATCTTATGATTAAAATTTTTTTATATTTTATATAATATTTATTTTATTCATTTGTGCATTTGACATGTTTTTGTCAATAGTACATATTAATTTAATTACTACTCAGAGCTGTATTTAACAGAATGTCACAGGTTGCTGTCACTCTTAGACACATTTAAACTCATCACATTCTATACAAGATGGTTGTTTACTAGATAAGTTACTGAATGCCAAGCAGCACTTATTTATTTATGTAGGACTGCTTGGTTTCATTGTGTAATTTCATTTTATCTTCTGTAAATTTTTTGTATTTAGGTTAGTTTTTTGTTTTACATTTTTATGACTGTTGAAAGATGTTTCACATTCCTTCTAAGCCTGTGTGTGTGTTCATTTGTACACATTAGATAACTATGATCCAGAGGGCTATAACCCAGAATCCCCTGGCCTGACTGCAGCAGGTCGTAACCCGTACCGTCAGTTCATTCCCCGTGTGCAGACCCAGCGCTCCAACCTGATCGGCCTCACCTCCAGCGAAGGACAAGGTTCCAGAGGTAGCAAGTATTGGCCTTCTTAGTACTCACATTTTTCCCCATAACTAATCTTGGGCAATGGGCACTATAGGACTGATTTGATTTGATTGGAAAAGTATGAATGCTTATGTAATTAAAAGAAGACTAGATGTTATTAATGTAAACACTAATTTCTAATTAATTCGAAGCAGGATCCAAACATAAAAGTTCTGTATGATGACAGACAGCTTTGTGGTGGATAAAGCGAAATGCAAAAGCTCCTAGTGTTTGTTAATGTTTCTCTGGGTTTTTGTCTCTGTGTACGTCTGCCAGCTGCCAACATAGTGATCCAGACAGAGCCTGCCACTGTTGCCAGCACTCCTGGAAGTAACGTGTCCCGTTTCAACGCAGAGCAGGACAACAGGAAGAGAACCATGGGACCCAGTACAGCTGAGGGACCAGCAGCTAAAAAACCCTGGATGGAGAAGTATGGACTCACTCCATTCACTCCAAAATAAGATGTTCAAATTTGAAAGGGAGAAAAGTCTTACCTGTCATTTTCTGTTATCCCAACAAAAGAAGTTGTTGTGTCCTCACTTGACATGGCAATAAAGCACTGCAAAGAAAGGAAAGTGGAGGTTTTATGGACAAATATTTTCACATCAAAAACAAGCCTGAAAACAAGCAGTTATTGTTTATTTTATTTGAAATTGAACTTGAGCTTTGAAATTTTTAGTCTTTAGTCCTGTGAATATATTATCAATGCCTTAATGGCTTGTAGACCTCAGAGTGATCATAGACACCTTCACTAAACAGGTTCTTGTTTTGTGAAGAAATTTGAAGAAACTAGCTGGCCAGTTGAAATTTGATCAAACTTGATTGGTGCCTCCCCCCATTTCCCCTTTACTGCTAAGGGAGCCTTGTTCCAAGCCACAGTGACTCATAGGTCTGGAGTCTATCTTTTGTCTCAGGAAGCAAGTGCTCACAAACACCCCCATGACCAGGATGCTTCCATTGCAAAGGCTCTACTTGTAATCCATCTTGAATGTCAAGCAGGTTGACATGTGGTCCTCTTTCAAGTACAACTGTTATATGGCTTGTAGGAACTTCAGTATAAAGGCAGAAACTCAAACTTCAGGTCATCAGTCTGGGTTCCATTTCACTGCCTATCATTGTTAGTGATCTTGCCCAAAATGGCGATTTAGCTTGTCTGCTTTTTCCATTAATTTCTATTTAAAACAAATGCTGTGGCAAACTTAAGATGTCATCATCACCGTCTCCTTCTCGTTTTAGGCCAAGCTTTAACAACCAACATAAGAGCAGTTTCCCCAAGAGGTATCACTATGTGAACACCAAGTTGGAGGTGCGGAAAATCCCACGTGAGCTCAACAACATCACCAAGCTCAATGAGCACTTCAGCAAGTTTGGAACCATCGTCAATATCCAGGTAAAATGAATAATTTTCTGCTGTGAACTAAGCAAACCTGCAAAAAGCTACAAAGGGATCATTTTGACAAGTGCAGGCAAGATTAGTAGTATTAGTAGTATTGGAACTGTGAGAATCAGAGAACTTTGATTTGCCAAAAAAGATGTACAGTACAGGATTCACACAAGTTGCAGAACAAAATATAACATGGCGTCACATTTACTTTATATGGCTCACATACGCCTTTACACAACTTGGAAAATGACTAGCAGGGCTATAATTCGAGTAGAACATCACAAGTAAGTTAAGCCAGTTTAAACATCATATAATGTAAATGCTAGAATACAATATGTGAAATATATTATCTGATTGAAAGGTGGTCATGCTACTTTGGATAATGCCTTGAATGTTCAGCTCTGCAGAAAAATTTGTTTCATCATAGACACATACCTAATGAGCACGCTCTACTCTTAATCGAGGTGGTGTTTGGCGGAGACCCAGAGGCGGCATTGATCCAGTACACAAAGAATGAAGAGGCCAGACGGGCCATATCCAGCACCGAGGCAGTCCTCAACAACCGCTTCATCCGTGTGTACTGGCACCGCGAGCCAGGCACCAACGCCACAGGGCTTCAGCAGCAGGAGCAGAGCTCAGGAAGCCTGACGGCCGGGTCAGCGCCCAACCAGGGGCTGCAGCACAGCATCATACATAAGGTTAGTGTAAAGAGCTGAAACATATAGAAGTCTTAGTCTGTTTCTGAAACCCTTCCTCAGATTTACTTTTTTCTCTCTTTTCTTTTATCTGCAGGGGATCAAGCAGCACAATCCAGCCGCCTACGTGTTGAACAAGACTCTACCCAAGCATCGCCTGCCACCAGCGGCTGGGGCCACAGCTACAACTAAGCCGGACAGCCTGAACCCAAACACTGACACTGTCACTGTACGTTTTAGTCTCTATGCATGTGTGTCAGGTTATGCCAGACCTGATAGAAAATAATAAATAGCATTTTCAAGTAAATGATTTGTTTTAACACGCTTGGAATTTATCTTCAGCACAATACAGACGATGTCAGGCACGTTGTATCTCAGTAAAAAGTTGATTACGCTGACCAAATTCCACAGCTGTTAGGCTGTACTTAAGACACAGTGGTACACACACACTAATGTCAGCATGTTAACATGCTCACAATGATAACATGTTGATGTTAAGCAGGTATAATGTTTACTATGCTAACTATCTTAGTTTTGTATGTTAGCATGCTAACATTTGCTAATTAGCATTTCACACAAAGTACAGCTGAGGCCAATGGGATGTCACTAGTTTTGCAGGTATTTGAACCAAAGTATAAATAAAAAATGTTGACCAAATGATGCCGCTAGATAAAAAGTTAAGGGATCACCAAAGTTGTTACAATTCATCCTCAGGGGAACATGAATGTCTGTACCAAATTTCATGACAATTAATTCAATAGCTGTCAAAACCCAAAAAGGCCAACCTCATAGTGGTGCTAGAGGAAAAGTCAGGGGACCACCAAAGTCATGAGGATTAATCCTCTTAGGTCCATGAATGTCTATAAAACATTGCATGCTGCATGTACATATCTAATAGTTGTTGAGTAGCATACAATGCTGTTGTAGCTACTCAGTTGAAAGGGAGATTCAGTGACTTTTTGAAAATTATTCTGTTTTTCTCAGTATAATATTTTCAGGACAGTCAGTGCGTCCAGCTTTGACAAGTTATTTGGAGAGCTTCTAGACTGAACAGTGCAGGTGGAATATTCACTGATACACACTAATAAATCAGGATAACCACACCCAGCACTGCATTGTGTGCCATTGCAAACAAGAGAACACTGTTAATGCCAGTTTACCAGCATGAAACTCGCTGCCTCAGAGACATCTACCCATCCAGTCTCACACAGCTTAAGAGGATATGCAAGAAATAATAGGAGAAGCTTGTGTAAAGGTAGAGAGCAATACAGGAGAGTAAATAATCGTTTGTTTTTATGCATCCTGAAATGTGACATTTATGAGCTGTTGGCACTTCTTGATTGTGTCTGCAGCTGTCTACAAGGTCATTCTGATGACCTAAATGTGTCGCCCCCTCTCTCTCGCTCTCTCTGTGTGTGGCACTTAGGTGGCGCCTGCATTGACAAACACCCAGAAAGGCCCCTACTCTTCAACAGCCCTCAAGTCATCCTCAAAGAGCCTTGGGAAAACAGGAAAAGCACTAGAAGCACAGGAAGTCCTCAAGAAGAAACAGGCATGTTGCTTAATTTTTTAACATATATTTTGACTGGTACAAGAATAGCTGAGATTAGCTATTGGTTTCTCTCAGGGGCCACCAGTGCGAAGCATCGAGAAATGACCACCAAACGAAAATAGTGTATTTTCCACCTTAGTGAATGTATTTTATTTATTGTAATTTTTTATTTATTTTTTTCATTTAGGAGGCATTCAAACTCCAGCAGGACATGAGAAAGAAGAAGCAAGAGATGCTAAAGACACAGATTGAGTGTCAGAAGGTAAGACTGGCCTCAACACCACTTCCCCTTCTCTCATCTTTACTCAACTCTCCTTCAGTTTCCTGTCTTTTACACCTTCTTCTCTCTCACTGCTTGTCCTTCCCCTTCCAGGCCTTGATAAACCGCCTTGAGAAGAACCGAGGGATGAAACCTGAGGAGAGAGCCAACATCATGAAGACTCTGAAGGAGCTGACGGAGAAGATCGCGCAGCTGCAGAATGAAATGAACCCTGCCTCCCAGGTCTCCATTGCCAAACCCAACCACAACCAGCCCAAGACCAAGACTGATGTAAGTTTGGGCCCTTTTGGCCAGGAGCATGACGGAATGCATCGTGTCCTTTTACAGAGAGAGAGTCAAGCAGAGTGCTTCCCTTGACAGAGGGTGCTACATTTTGTGGTCTGTTTTGTCAGTCAAAATGTTTTTCATTGCCTCTCCGTATTTAGTGAGCCAAATGTATTCTCATTTTACATGATATGTGACCAGGCCCAGAAGGAATTGCTGGATGCTGAGCTAGACTTTCACAAGAAGATGAGCTCTGGAGAGGATACAACAGACCTCAAGAGAAAACTGGGACAACTACAGGTGGAGGTAATACACACACACACACGCGCACACACAGTACATAACTACGGACCAACGATCTGAAAAGATAGCTAGCACCGCCACAAACATACCACACACAAAGAGATACACATTGACAGCATCATGTATCATCAGCATTTTTCTTGAGGGCTGAATTTGAAGATGTGATACCAAGAAATGCCTTAGAGGAAGTCAGCAGTCACATGCATGCATACACACACATATCACTCATCACTCAACACTGCCTGAAAGAACATGCACATCCAAATCATTTTTTACAGATGCTGCATCAAAATCACTTCTGCAAAAGGAGAAAACAAATAGTATTTGAGCCCTGTGTAAATGGCTACCAATAAAATGAATAAAGCAACATTGAGAGAGGGATAAATAATACAAATAAAATCCTCAGTTTTCAGTTGTTGTTTTATCCCCACAATCAAGTTCATGTTATATCAATTGTAGGGGGAAAGCTGGTAGGACTGAGTGTCTATGAGACTGTTTTTAAAACGTAATAACGAGAAAATGTAACTTTTATCAATCACAAAAGTAATCTGTGGCAAATACAATGAATTACACACAATTTTCGAATCAATCATTTTGTAGCATTAAAACTGTGATAGACTGAGGATCAAAATCACGCTTTCGGGGATATCTCATTAAATGTACACATTTTATGAAAACGCAAGAAAGGTATCAATATATGATTGGTATGCGAGTTTTTTTTACATGAGCAAAATAAAAGTGGCACAGAATAATAATAATAAGAAGAAGGACTCCTCCTTCCTATGCAAGACAGTATGCCATCATACTGTTAGTTACTGCTGTTAGTCAGCTCAGACTTGACTCCTCTCTGCTCTAAACTAGCAGCACACACAAACACAGACGAGGTCGGCTGTGTCACAAGATCAGCCTAACAAGAACATAGCTTTTGTTAGCAACACCCTGCCTTGCATGTTTTTTTCCCCTCTATCCCTGTGGGTCCTGAATTAGCTAGTTGTTAAAAATGCATATCCCCCCATCCATCCAAACCCAATTTGCCACTTAAGCAAGCCCAGAGGAACAGCCGCTAACGAAGCCAAATCAGACACAGGTCCTACACTGATGGAGCCCCGTCTCATTAAAGTTTGAGCCGCTGGTCCTTGTAGGAAAATCGTGGGATGACAATTAGAGGGAGAAGTGAGGGAGGGACAAATGGAAGAGTGGTTGTGAGGTTGTGGAGTGGTTAGGAAGCGAGGAGATGTCACTTTAAAAATGGAGGACTGACAATTAATGGTAAAGGGCAGAGAGTGGTAGAGGAGGAGACCAGAGTCAAGTATGTAGAGAATGTTTAAGCTGTAAGGATCAGGAAAATAACGTGATATTTTGCCTATGCTGTATGGGTTTTTTCACATTGAAAAGCACAGCAACGCAGCATCAAGGCACACAATCTGGTTAAGTTTCCCACATCTGTTCGTAATGGTTTTTTTAACACAGCCAGGTGGCGGCCATGTATTTGTGTCTGTGTGTATTGAAGAAAGCAGCAGCCAGCCAGTTGTGTTAAAACATTAAACCTCCCGACCTGTCCTCATTTAGGCAACTCGTTTGGGTCTGATCCGGCCTCCAGCGGGTCGAGGTCGGGGCCGAGGGAAGATGGCGATGGAGCCCGGTTCGATGCACGTGGGCCGTGGCAGGGGGCGAAGCCGGGAGATGATGTGTCGCAGCGGGACCGTGAACCGCATGGTGGTCGACCACAGACCCAGAGCCCTGGCTATTTTGGGGGTCACTCAGGAGGAGAAGGAAGAGCTAATGCCTCACTTTGTGGTAAGACTGTGTGGCTCTTTTTCAGGAGTTAAACTGATAACTGTTACACTGAGAATTGAACTTTGATCTTTTCTTCTTTTTTTTTATCTTAGAAATTTGGTGAGATCGAGGATATCCGTGACCAAGACGCCAACAGTGTCGTCATGACCTTTAAGACACGAAACGAGGCAGAGAATGTAAGTCACATGACTCGAAATCAACTCTCTCTCTCTCTCTCTCTCTTCTGTCCTCCATCTGATCACCTAAAATTATTGAAATAGTATATATAAAAAGTGTTTTGGTTTTACTGGTACAATATCAGTAAGAGCTTTAAGTGTAACTTCAGTTGTTCTCCTGTTTTTTGTTAGGCAGCTAATCAGGGAGCTAAGTTCAAAGGTCGTGTGCTACAGATTTCTTGGTACAAGCCCAAGACGCCTTCTGTTTCAACAGAGCCGGAGGAGGAAGAGGCTAAAGATGAGGACAATACGGTATGATGCATCACACACAAACCTTAATGTGGAACGTGGCTTCATATGTTATCATTAGCAACATAAAGCCACCAGGAAAGGAAGTCCACATACTGTACAACTTGAAATTCTAAGTGGGGAAACTTTTGGAAGTTTTAGTTATATTCACAGATTTTACTTGTGCATTTCATTGCAGTGCTTCTAAATTTTTCACTGCAGCTCCCAATGGAGAATTGGGGCAAGCCTCTCAGTACTAAGAGCATCTTAGCCCTTTAAATAAAACTGCATTACTGTCAGGTGAAATCCTCGTACTGTATTTTCATGTTTTCAGTTGCGTTTTTTGAAGTTGCAGTCTTCCATGTGCAAGTATCCCATCACTTCAATATGCTTTGCAATTTTTTTTTGTCTTTGATAATCATTCTGAAAATATGTCTTAAGGCAGAGTCCCTCTGAAAGCAGATCCACTTGAAGCCCTTCTCATGTCAATCCAATACTTATAATAGTATATAATAATAAATAATTGGCCTGTTTTGTTTCGTTTATTAAATATCTTCCAGAAACCCCCAATAGCCCTTGGCGCTGCCAATCCTCCATTTTATGCTGGAAAATTCACCAAAAAAAAGCAAAAGTCCCCCCTTTATAATATACACCTGTACAATGTAATGCAATTCAGTACAACAACCGTGCTGTAAATACTAATGTTCGGTTTTTGTTGGCACTGTGTCAGAGGTGTTGTATCGCAGTATATTGAAAGGAGTTTGTAATGTTTAGTTTACTCCCGTTTACATGAGGGTGCCAGAATATTAGAAACAGACGGTAGGAAGGTTCGTTTTACATGCAAATATAATCCAAACAACTTCAGGACGTCACACTGCAACAAACACACATGGCTGTATTTCACACAGTGGTACAAAGTAACTGAACTGAGTTACCGGCACAGCAATCTTAGTCCAAAGAGAATCCAGAAAATAGTTTAGAGCCTGTTTTTCCATCTTTAGCGCTGCAAATATTTGAATGGTAACTTTAAGAAGAAATGGGCACCACTTTTTGTGTTACAAGCACCAAAATGATTCAGCAGATGATCAGGCCTGTATCTCAGGCAGCAGAGACAAAAGCGTTACGTAAACAGTTTAGCAAAACCAGCAAGCATTTTGGCTCATGTGGAAAAACCCACTCAAACCCATTCAAAACTGTAGCTCAGATGAGAAGTTGCTTGTTTCTCAAGTCTAACCACCTTATTAATAATCTCATCTATCTCAAATGAAAGTTTGAGAACCTTCTCACACGTTGACATAATGATCTAGATGAGTACTGCTCCTATCTGACTAAAATCCCCTCGCTGTGTTACGCAAATATGTGACACAATGTGAAACCATCACATAATCTCATCAGTGTAAGTATTCAGAGCTAAACAGTAAATTTTTTGTGGGTTTTTTTTTTCATTCAAACAGAAGGAAGCTAGTTCTTATTTGCCTGGCGAGGTGGAGGAAGAGGAGGAGGAGGAAGACGACGACGAAGATGACGAGTACGAGAGCCGATCTTGGAGACGATGAGGGCATCATGATTCGTCATTACCTGCTCTCCAGTCGTTCTTTGTCCCCATATGCAGATAAAATCAGTACAATGGAACTCACACTTTTTTTTTCCTTTCCAGTATTTTCAAATGAAGTAATTTTAGACTCTAATCAAAGTAAAAACATCTTTACTTTATTGTACAGGAAAAGAAGTTTAGAGGGCCGACAGCTTTTGTATCCCTCGACTAAACAATTATTTAAAGCATCTCACTTTTGCTGAGAGAGATAAATGTTAAGTTGTTCTTATAGATAGAAAAACCTATGTAAGTTTCAGTGTGCTTACCAGATGATTAATATCAGTAATGCACAACATTTGTGTCTACTGTGAATAGGTATTTTTATACATACTGTATTTAAGCTCTTTTCTCACCAGTTTTTGAAAAATCTTGTCCTCAGTTCAGGGACAGCCATTCCTTCACCAATAGAACGTTCTCTGATGCTACCAGAGATAGTTATTTATTTTCCCACCGCATAAATGCACTGTGCTGTACCTATATTGGCGCAGTATGGTATGGTTTTCCATTTCACTTTGCTCACAGTTTGTTTTGGTATGGGTAAGCCCAAAATGTTAAAGGATCCAAATATTTTTGACAGTGGCTCTATGTGCTGGCATGAATACATGCTAGTTTGTGCATGTTGTATTCCTAAATAAACAGAGCCACCCCTGCCCAGCACCAAAAGGTGCTCATACTGTACCATGACCATATTAGAGCCAGTGCAGGTACAGAAGAATACCAGTGCAATAGAAAAATCCAAACTATGTTTACAAATTGCTGTGTCCATGCATGTCAGATTCAGTCTTGTAGTAAATATTCAAATTTTCCTCAGTTGTTTTTAGTTGCTCACTAAATGTCCAGTGCCACTCTGTGTAAATTTAAATACCCGCACGGGTGTTCTACATTTTCTAAGAGTGTGTAACATTTTTCACTTGTTTTATTCTGTCTCCTGGTCGTCCAAAGGGCCTGACAGGACAAGGATCAGATCACCCATTTCAAAAATGTGAGATCCATAGACAGGTGTTTGAATGTAATACTGAACAGTTGATTTTAATATATAAATATAATTTCTTTGCCTTACACAATCAGCGGATGGCTGACTTTTTACAAGATTTGTGATTTACTTTTGTAAATTTTGTAAATGCTTGAAAGAGAAATTACTGTTGTACTTCTTTTTTAGTTTCTTTTTCTGTCATTTTAAATATATGACATGGTTGTGTCAGGTAGGTCAAGCAAGAGTGCTTAGCGTCTCTGCTTATTTGCAAGAATTTTGCATTTGTGTTAAACCAGTCTACGTTCTTCTTTGACTAAAATAAACTTTCAGAGCTGCTCTGAGCTTTGGAAAACACTCTGTTGAAAGGCACTGGGAGTCCTCAGAATATTATTTGTGCAGCTTTGCCTGCATCTGAATATTGTCAGACAGTTCTCTAAACCCACTCTAAGTGCAAGTGCAATGTGCACCTTTCATGACAAAAAGTTTTATTTTGCTTTCTATACATAAACTGTATTTTAGAATGCTCAGGGTGGGAGGAATGACATTCATTAAAGTTCATATGGAAATTTGCTCCTTACAAGAATATACATTTTTGACAGTTAAGAAAAAATTTTCGCTTTTGTTGCTTCCCTGAAACAAATCACTGTGTTTACATGCAGCCTAATGAAATGTTGGTTAAAGTATGCGTATCATAACTAAACTGATCATATCCAGTAACATAACCAGTCAGACTGAAGCGCCAAAACAAAGGAGAGATATTAACTTATTAGTTAAATGTAGCAGTCATACTACTTTATACATACATGCAGGCAGAAATCTGCATGTATATAGAAACATTCATGTAAATATACATGCAGATTTCTGCCTGAAAGTCTCCTTTGTTCCCTAACTTACACTGGCGCCACATTTTAAAGGGTGCAGAACTGTTTGAAACACATGATTTCCTCCCACCTACAATGTCGATAGCGCTCTTGTTTGGATTGCATATCTCACTGTTGACTGATAACTCAGAAGCCTCCTGCCAGTGACCCCATTGTCCCATTAAACTTTGAGTTCATGTTTTTCTGATGTGATTTTTTTTTTTTTTTTTATGAGGTCACTGGCAGTTTGAAAGGACAAACCTATAATGGCAGGGTTCTTGCTTGTGTAAGTGAGGATTCAGGGAAGGTCTCTCTCCCATGTTTTCTATCTTCTGTATGCTACTATCAAAACAATGGTGTAAAAAAAAAATGTAAAATGTTTATTGGATAATAGTTTTGGATTTGTTACTGTTTATATTTGCAGGATGTGGATGTATTTTCTTCATTTATTTTGTTTGTAAAAAAAATGGATTTCTAATTTACTAGCATGTTTGCTTTTGCCAATAAAGATGGAGGAATGGGGAGCTTGTAAGACGATAAAAAAGAAGAAAAGAAAAAAATACAATTTGAATTGGATCTTGGAGGAAAAAAAAACATTTTTGAGTTAAAGAAAGAATATTGACCAAAAAAGAAGTCAAGATTGGCAAGGGGAAAAAAATGCGAGCAAAAGCATTCCAGAAAATACTACCTTAAACTGTTGTGTGGTCTCCTTCATTTTGCATGTTATCGGATAGAAACATGTTGCTTGATGCCAAAGGGTGAACAGAGGACTACAATGTCATACAGGACTTAAGTATTAGTACTGATACTTGACTTAAACATTATTCAGATATGATATAAAGTCTAAATACAAAAGTAAGTTAGTTGGTTACATATGGACATGTAAGAATGATTAACTGTAATGCTTGAAGTTTGTGCCCTGCTAACTAATCCCCCAATGGTCTTTGAAAGGGAAAGAGGCTTAAAGTAAACTTTATTCTACTCTTCTTCGAAGTAATTGAGTAAAATAGTGCGTTCAAATTAAATTCGAGTTAACTGATTGTAGAACGTATAGGCTGCTTTGAGGCCGCTCTCAAAAGTTACTTAGTTTAATTACTAATGGGGTTTCACTACTTAGAAAGTGTTTACTCCCTTGGACCTCTTCATGTTTTATTGATTCTGAATAAACTTTATGAAGTCACAGTGAATGTAATTATGGTCAACAGAAAATACTCTTAACGTCAAAGTGAAAATCCAATAAATTTAATTAAGTGCAATTTTTTTATACTAAAAAATACTTTAGATGCGGTGCAGGTTCGATTCCAACCTGGGAATGACCATGTCATCCCCTGTCTCTCTACTATAGAGGACTGGAACTGCCATAATCAAAAATAAATGACTCAATAAATAAATAAATGAATATGCCATTAAATGCACCAACAATAATATTAAAAATAGGCATTAATTAACTGATAAAATGTGACATAAATTGATATTTCTGTATTATTTTCCCTTTGCATATAAATTCCCCTATTTACTTTTTCACTTAATTTTCCATTTTATTTATTAATTTATTTCTGTATTATTTTCCCTTTGCATCCCCCCCATTTATTTCCCCAAACTTATTTATTTCTGTTTGTTTGTTTTCCCTTTGCATTTTCTTTTTACATTTCTACTCCATTATGTAAATGAGGGGGCTGTCTTTCAGTGTGTCATGGTGTGTTCAGGGTTATGAGGTCTGTGGTTTTCCGCTGAACTGGGCTACTACTCCAGATCAGCACTTGCACACATGGACATGGGACATGACATGTCGCACGCCCACACACACACACACACACACACACACACACCCCGACGTGCCTTAATACTCTCCACATGACCAACAGCAAAAGCCACCAAGTCTGAGACGAACTGTCCTATAATGTAGGCCTACAAAATAAACGGCCTCCGCCTCATTCATTATTTTCATATAATGGGACAACTTGAAGTGCATTATTAAACTTATACCATGGTCACTTAACCACAGACAAAAAGAAAGCTGTGTTCAAATTGTCATTCATTTTTAAAAGTTTGTTTGGTATCAGATAAACCCATGCATCAACAGTGACACTCAGCAAACCGTTAACAAGTAGCAACTTTACTATATCAGTTGTGCACTGATTTAGAATGGCATGTGGTGACCTGAACAGTGTTACCGACTCTTGCTAGCCAATCAGAAATGTGGCCACGGTTTAAGAAAATGTACTCCAATAATCAATCCAGGGCTCGACATATTCCTCAAAATACAGTGAGGTCAGGTGTAACTATTGTTATGTTATTGCTACTAGAATCAGATTATAATTCTATGTGGGGTTTGGGCACAAATATAAGCCTATATGATAGGATAAATCTAACTGGATAGTCAACACAATCCTATGAAGGAGAATAAGCCCATCATTACTCACAGACGCTCACTTTGACACCCATGCCCCCAAACAAATCCCACCACATCACAGGAAAGACCTCTGACACTCTGTTTAATTACAGCACCCAGCAACTACGACATATTAAAATATCACTGAATAATGCATGAGCGTTTCTTACTTTAGGAAGTCAAGTGAAAACACTCAGAGTCTGTTTAGTTTAATGCAAGGACTTTCAGCTCTCCCCGGGGGAAGGGATGTCAAACTGGGGCCTGGGGCAGATCCCGTTGGCAGCCTGGTGACTGGGAGGTGAAGGAACAAGCACTGGTAGTATTGGGATCCATTAAAATTGTATATAGGTATAAATATGAAAATAATTTTACAAAAATTAGAATGAGTAGTCTTTCTAATATTATGGCATTGTAATAAACATTTTTTTTAAATGACAAGTCAAAATTACAAGACAGCATCTAAGGCCTAACTCATGAAATGTGGTTATTTTCAGTATTTGCCAGAGGTAATCAAACAATTAAAGTCTGACTTTGTTGCATGTCTCTGAATAAACAACCACATACATACAGTGGATAAGTAATACAAGAAAATGAATGTTTTTTTTATGCTGTTAAAATGTTATTTTCAATTGTGATTAGCTGAGAAACAGAAGAAAAGGCTGCTGGATTGTAGTAGCATGTGGGTAACGGAATGAATGCTGTGACAGTAGTTAGCTCACCTGATGGAGTGTGTGCAGGCCAGATGGGGGTGAAAAGAGAAGAGCCGCTGTCAAGTCTTTAAACATGTCAGATGCTATCTTCAGAATATGAAAAACACAGAGATGACAGAGTTGTAAACAATGGGCACTAAATTATGAATGATATAGCAGCTATTAAGAAAAAAGAAGGAAGGGTGATGTGAGTGTGAGAAAAGGCACTTCAGACCAATATCTTATTAATCTAAATCTGTTTGTGTTTGGTAATGTGAATGCAAAATGCACAAATCCGAGTTAAGTCTGTAAGTGTTTTCTCTCCCCATGCAAGGAGCCGGCCTCCATGCAGCTCTTAAAGTTTGGCTCCCCAGCCTGCAACAGGTTCGCACGGTGAGAAGAAGACCTTGGCTGTTTTAATCTGTGTAATGAATAAGATCATGCCAGCTAGGTAATGGATGCCTGCCACCGTGCAGCTAAATTATTCAGAGTCTGGGGAACCAGAGATTCGGCCGGCAGGATCGGATGGACCCGCTGTGTCATCAGTGCGCCTCTGCCCGCCTGGCTCTTCTTTCGGCCCGTCCAGCCCGGCTTCATGAGTTTAAACCAGGGAGCCACATGAGAAGTCTGTAAAGCGGCCCCGCGGATGGGCGTTCACATTGGAGGAGAGCAGGTCAAGGCCCTCGGGGTCAGCTGGTCAGCAACCTACAGGCCCTTAGATATAATTTGAAGCATGTAGCCCCAAAACTATTGTTCAATTACTGAAGGCTTTTTTTGTTTTACATTTTATTCTTTCTTTCTACGTTATAGAGTAAACACTGTCAGCACCATGGACAGCGCTGGAGCAACCTGCACTACCGTAACATCTGCGGTGCTGCGCTGTCCATGGTGCTGAAATAATTGGAAAACCGTAGTGGATGACACCTAAACCAACTCTCGTGTTTTATTATGTTTTTCGTGCCGTTTAATACAGTGCGAATGCAATTGGCCGGTAGCCCATTGTTGACATGTTTAACACATGCTGAGTTACAACGGTAAGACGAGATGTTCAACTAAACTCGTGAGTTCAAATCAGACCTCATTCTTTTTAACAGAAGTGATAATATATACCACAAAGGCTGATATGACAATAAACTTTGATATCCTGGAATTAAAAAAAACCCTATCTGTATAAGACAGGCACTATTGTCCAAACTCTAAAGTGAGTCAGGATTCATCAGAGAGGCTGACTTCATAAAAACGATTTTTCTTATTGTTAGACTTGAACAAGAATATTCTACAAGAGTGTAAGTAAAGCTTTTTTAAATGTCATAATAACGACCTCATTAATGAACAACGTTTTATTAGAATATTATACTGAATTTGGTTGGGTTTATTTGACGCTTGCGCACAGAGGCCTACATTTTGCAACTTGTAAATTGAGCAGAGGAGCAGGTGGGAGGGAAGGAGGAGGGAGGCTGAAAGAAGAGGAGGAGGGGGGGGGGGAGTAAGAGGGATGCCGGGAGGCGCTGCCGATGTTAACAGCTCAGTCTGGTGAAGGAGAGCAGAGGAGCTCTGTAGCTGTCCGCTCCCCGGCTTTCATGTCAGGGGCCACACTGCTTGCGAGGTGCTTGCAGGGAGGAGGATGATGACCATGAACGGCAAGCAGCATTTCTCCATGCACCCGGCTCTGCACGAGCCCAAGTATCCCGGCCTGCACTCAGGCTCGGAGGGCATGCGCAGAGTCTGTCTGCCCGCCCCGCAGGTACGTTCAGGTCGGGGGGAGAATGGCTGTGGAGTATACTGGGTGAGAGGAGGGGAAAAATATCACACTGGAAATGTCTGTAAAGTTGATTTGACAGGACTTTGTTCTATTCGCTATCTCTCCCTCTCCTCTGTCTGTATCCCCCC